>JADDOH010011124.1:18145-197364 GCA_016648135.1 Agrypnia vestita | reverse complement strand
GGTGGCTTCAGACGGTTTGAACTCGCTTCACAAGCGCGATAATTAATTTTTAATATTTAATTTCTAAGTTCAGTCCATATTGTAGTTTGATCAACCGTAACCACAATCTATCGGGTACTCCCCTAATCATAGTTGATGTTTCTTCATTATCTACCATTATCATGTCCCGTTCTCCTGTATTTTCACTCGTCTTTATCGGAAATTTAACGTTTCTTGGCCGCTATATCGTGGGTTCATTTTCCATATATTCACCACGTGCACACTGCATACCTAGATATAACAATCATCCAAAGGCACTATACCTAATTTTAAATTAATTTTGGGCGATCTTTTCTCGTGGGTCCCCAATGAATCCTGTCTTTTGGCCGCGACTCTCCGCGCACAGGGACGTATTAGCTCCCTCCGTTGCGGAATTTAAAAATAATTTGTAACCATTTATTATTATTTTTATTGGCAGTAAGATTGATCCACAAAATGACTATGTTACATAGACAGTGAATATTCTCGAACAATATAATACTGGAAGAGTACTATTCGCTATAACACAATAAACTATTAATGTAAGTTAAATTAAATTTTTAAATTCAGTGGAAGATTTTTAAGATCGTTTTGCTTTTAATTTTTTCCCCAAAACAAAATAAATAAACAAATAAATAAACACACAGATACACACTCACACAACCCACTATTGGACATGTTTTTATTATTCTTTTATCGATTGTATGTATGTGTTTTCGCGTAATTGGCCCAAAACTCTGTGCATCAATTATTGTCTTTTCTTCAAAGATTGATTAATTATATGGCTGTAAGAAACCCAATAAATGAAAACAAATAAAACAAATAAGTAAATAAACCTCCAGTGCCGCAGGCAAGGCGTCGGATTAATTCAGTGCTCATTTATTGCCAAGGCACTGGACGCCTCCGCTGATAACTATATACCGCTCACCATGTTCTTAGAGGTGTGTTGAAAGATTGCTAGTATCTGTCGAATCGGTCTCAAGTAGTTGTCTGTATTTGTACGTTTATCATTATTACATGCTCTTGCTATATCCGTTCCACTTCACATTATTGTTCCTCCCGTCTTCGAATTTCTATCACACTATGTTCTCCTATGTTTTTGGTACTTATATGCTTGCTTTTTACTTGCATTTACTCCTATATATATTTGTTTCATTTATCCATCCATCTATAAGATCCCCATACGCTTTATCCTTTTATTTCATGTGTATATGGGCCGCAAATTCATATTATTTTATTTACAATATTCTTATCTAGATTGTTGCGCGGTATGATTGATAATCCTCAAATTATGCAGAGCATTGGTTTGTATGCTCCTGATAATTACACTAGACATCGTCAGCATAGATTGTTTCACATTCCAATATACAGGACCAACCTGCCGATGGTTATGCCTGTTGGAAGAGCCACAGCCATGCTGAACAAAATCGCTTTGGGTATTGATATATTCCATGTGTCTGAGGGGGTTTTCCGAAGCGGGATTCTCCTACACCTTTGACCAGATTTATGTTATTTTTAATTTATTAAATATTTTCATTTTTGATATATACTTCTAATATGTATGCCTTAAACATTTTGTTTGTCATGTACATATTATCATGAAATAAATTGAATTGAATTGAATTGAATTGAATACACTTGTTCCAATTATGTTTTGTGGTTATTACTAGCAAACCCGGCGAAATCTGAGCTAGAATAGCCAATCGTATACACGTTACCCGTCCTGTTGAAACTACGCTAACGTAGGGCAGGTTTGTAGTGATTACATAGTTAATATATTGTATCTATATTCGAGTATATTATTTTCTTGTCGTGCCATTAATATGCTTACACGTTATCGTTATCTCTTTCCTAACCGTATATACCGTCATTGCACAATTACCTATCTGTTGTAAAAGCCTGAAGAGCGTTAGTCTACAGATAAATATAATAGAATTATAGTTAACTTTTCTACCCGCCTACGTTATTCGACTCCCGCGAAACGAAAATAAATCATTATCCACTCAGTTAAGGTCACCCCTCTGGTACAACGTATACGTTTAATCCGTGCTCCACGGCCAATTCCTATAAAAAAATTTATGGGGCGTTTTCCTCTCGCGATCCCCCGATTAGGACCTGCCTTCCTTGCCTTTGCTCATATTCTGCTATCTCTCTTGCGCGGCAATCCACTTAAGATCACGATTAATGACATTTAAGCGGTTTCAAAACCACAGCAAAAAAGGCCATAATTCTGAAACCTCGTGGAACTGTCAATATCATCGTCACTTTAGAGTAGACGTTAATCGGTTTTTTAACGGCTTAAACTGCAATAAACGCGACCTAAATCTACGAAAGCCGTGTTCAGTATTTTTTTTTGGGAAGCACATGTGGACCGCTCGGATCGCGCCGATCGTCAACCATTTGTACCAAACGCGGCTTTACCACAAGATTAATATGTTTTATAAGAATTGAATATTAACTGCTCGTAACCTATATCCGATCAATCGCTACTAACTCCCTCCCAATACTAGCGTTTCATCATTCCCAAATTTTTGTAGCTCCAATACTACGGCCAGTTTACCTCAATTTTTCCCCGCGTAGCATTTAAATCATCTTAGAGTTCAAAATAAAAATAATAAAATAAAAAAAAAATCTATAGAAACAGGTGATTCATCACAAACGTTACAGTTGAAATACAAATTATAAATACACAAAGTCGATAAATTAGATAAAATAAATGTAACTTATAACAAATTTATGAATAATATTTGATTAGAATGGTATATCATCTTCTGCCTCCGGATAGACTAAAGAGTTTCTCTGAGCGTAATCGAATAATATGTCAGGTCGACAAATTAAACGAGGCTACGATTTATCAATTGATATTATAGTCACTTTTTTGCAACAAGATGATTATGCTTTTCATCAAACTGAACATTGCACACCACATACCAGTAAAACATAATTTAGAAGCTTATATCGCTAATGAAGAGAGACTCAGAACGTTACAGTTGAAATACAAATTATAAATACACAAAATTCATAAAGTAGATTAAATAAATGTAACTTATAACATTATATATAACAAACTTATGAATAATATTTCATTAGAGTGGTATATCTTCTTCTGCCTCCGGATAGACTAAAGAATATATGTTTTATAAAAAAAAATATGAGCTGAGAAATGTGTCTTTAAAGCAAGTCAAAATGGTATTAATAGGATTTACTATTACAAGAAAATGTTAGTAAAAATTACATTTCTTTTTTACTATCATAATAATGTTTCAAATCACTCGAAAATTCTCCGAAAGAATGTAAACCTTGACCATATTTTTTCTATTTATGCCAAAATAATGTAACAAATAATCTAAAACCTGTAATTAAGAAGAATCGTCCATGTATAAAGAATGTAACAATTACTGGTTGGAAAAACAATGGAATAATCGATTTCAATTCAGAGGTAGATAAACTTATCATATTGTAATAATATTCCACACATGTTATTTTGAGACACACATTTTTGTTAAATGGTCTCTCGTGCTACTTAAAATAGTATCAAATAAAATTTTGGCCCACCCTAGTGTTCATCTCAGAAATAAATTCTTATTGTAGATGAAACAAATGTCTCAAATGAAATAATTAAAACTTTTCATTGTTATAGGCACAAGGTAATGTAATTTAAATAATCATACACTCTCATTAAGATAATTAACAAAATTACGTAAATTTAACCTTTAAGTATTGTTGGGGCGTATGTAATTCTGATGGCGAGGGTAAGTGCTTTAAGCAGTTAGGTATGAACAGAGGGAGGAGCAATATGTCTGAGGAGTGAATTATAGAAATGTGAGTTTTAACTTTATTTGCTTGAACTTAATTTTAACTAACCATTAGTTAATTATCATAATTGTAACTAAATAACTGTATATTGGACCAAAGTTGGATGTGATGTACGTAGATTGAAAAGAGAGTTTATTAGGAGGGGCAGTGGGTATTGACTGGTGACAATGGGAAGAAAATTCCAGGACGCTTTCAGCTATCTAATGTTATTTTAACCTGCTGCAGTGAATACAAAAAGACAGAGACATCAAGCAAGCTACTAAAATTATATTTAAATTAATAAAAAAAACTTATCTTGCATAAAACCACCATTTATTGAATTATCATCATATTTCGGGTTCAACAGCACCTTTGGCATGAAAAATGATTGCTGTTACTTGGAAAAATATGAAGATATATAAATAAAAATACAAGTTTATTAATATACAATACTATGATTCTCCCGCACATAGATAATTGTTCCAGTATATAATTTATAAGCAACGAAAGAATGCTAAAGAAACTAGAAAAAATAGTACAAAACAGAGCGATGCGCATAATACTGAAGTGTAATAGGAGAACTAAAATAACAAAAAAGCTGTATACCCTAGGACTGAAAACCGTAAATCAATGAATAATATTGAGTGAATTCGAACAAAATTACGAACGTTACACGAAGTTACGGGCAGAAAGACAGACAGAGGGGCGGACGGACCGACAGCGAAATTATTAAGTTTGATAATTTTTATAATAGTACAGAAAGCTGATTGATAAGACATGTTTTTAATTTTATTGGATTTGAAATATGGCCATTTAGAAATACGATCTCACTAATCTTTCCTTGCTGGGCACATAACAAATAGACAATAAATTACAATATAAGAATTTTTAAAATTATTATGAGTATATAAATTTTTATGGTTAAGGAATTAGGAACAATGTCTTCTTCTTCTTCTTCTACCCCTTATCCTAATGGGTTTCGCATAAAAGTTTCTGTCTAGGGCTTAGCTCTCCCAACTGTTTCCGCCAGCTCCTCCTAGGAAAGCTCCATGGTCTTCTGCCTTCTGGTCTTGTCTGGAATATCTGCTTTGGCAGTCTATCTGCCGGCATCCGCCATATATGTTCCAGCCCCATAACTGTGATTTCTCGATAAATGTCAATAAGGGTATTGTACCACTATTTATTGAATTATTTTATGTTTCGGGTCCAATGGTCGCTTTATCATCAAAAATGATTGCAATAATGAAAATATCGTAGGTCATGGAATTACAATTAATTTATAAATCCTTGATTTTTTTAAAGGATTCTCTTTATCATTTTTATTAAATATATAATTCTTATAATGGTACAGGAAGCTGGTTGTATATAATTTGGCATGTTTTAAATTTTATTCAATTTCAAATATCGTCATTTAGAAATACGATCTTACTAATCTTTCCTTGCAGGGCACATAACATATAGAAAATATATTACAATATTAGAACAATGGACATTGGTTATCATGATTATAAATTTGTTATTTAGTTGAGAAATCGGAAACAATTAAGAAAATAAAATTAAAAGAAAAGTATTACAAATAATGAAGAACAGCACGTAAATTATTACACAGATAAAATGTGCTAATAATAAAGATGAATAATAAACCAATGACATTGCTTCTTATACTTTATATGGAACATCCTAGAGTTATCCTTTTGTAAAAGTTGTTCCATTTTGGATTACGTCTGGTGTTACAGGTAGACTGTTAAAGCCGGTACACGTTCTGGTGATTTATATAACATGTTGGAATAGGGAGTTCGTTCTAGACTTAAAGGATAATATAAGAGATATGACTTTGACAAGTGCCTCCTATATGGACAGTGAAATGGAATTCTCTCAAAAGATATATTGTTCAGTAAAAAAATATGAAAAATAAAAATATATCTAAAAATGATCCGTTGACCAAGCTCGGTCAACACTTACACTATCAGCTGTATCTTGACAGTTATGTATAACATTTTAATGCCGTCAATTTTGACGTTTTATGTTTGACAGGTTTTAAATTTATGAATTCAATCAATCGGAAAGCTCTACAACCTAACTTTAAGTTATTCACAATTATGAATAATGAGCTTTCATATTGATTGAATTTATTCATTTCAAACCTTTTAAACTTAAAACGTCAAAATTGGCGGCATTGAAATGTTATAATAGCTGTCAAATAAATAGCATTATTGCTTAGTTCAGAATACGGCCAAATATTTATCTATTTCAAGTAAAACTTTACTTGACTGATATGATAATTATTTTGTGGTGCAACATAATTATTTTATTAATACGATATTGAATGTTGTAATGCACACACGTTTAGTGAAATGTATCACTACTAAACTTCCATAGTCGTTTCCTATATAAATAGCTTCGTCTCCGTGAGACTTCTATAATTTATCTTAATTAATAATGTTAGTGAACGAGTAAAACTATGGTTGTGGTGTGAAGTATTATTTACATGCTGGTATAGTGGTTTCCCTGACAAAGAAAAAGGTACGTCTCGAAACTGCTGGATTAAAATTCTCAGTGAGTGGCTATTTATTAACATAACTAACGTTTTGTTAAAATACCTGACCACAGTATTGTAGTGAGTATAGATAACATGTGGTCATGAGTCATGAGCTTCAGATATTTAGGTGTAGAAATCTGCAGCCATAGCGATCTGTATACCGAAGTCCGACAAGTTAATAAAGCATTCACCGTCTCAGGGTGTCTCAATAATTTGGCCTGGAAGAACAAAAATAAGCATATTGAAAGCAATGTCAAGATATACAAGACATGTGTGCAACCTATTATGACATACGCTGTAGAGACGCGGGCTGACACTGTCCGCACCAAAGGACTCCTCAGAACAACTGAAATGAAAGTGCTGAGATCCACTACTGGAAAAACTCCACGTGATCGTGTCCGAAATTCAGGCATAAGGAAAACTATGTAGTAGATGTAGAAGGAGATTCTGGAGAGATCACGTAGCTAGAATGGACAGTGACAGACTCTGAAATCTCTGCATACAGCAGCGAATGAAATCCCCTCTGGATGACGCCTACCGGGAAGACCATCGAAAAGATGCAGGAATAGCTAATAGGGAAAAGAAAAATAAGAAGAAAAAGAAAAAGACCTGACCACAAAATAAATGTTTTGAATATTGTAAAGTCATACGAAGAAGATTTTTTTGTACATTGTAGAACTAACATCCTACAAAAATATGTCATTCTTAAATCAAAAACGATTTTTTATAGTCTATAGTACAGAGATAGTTAATTGATTTTTTGTATAGTTTTTATAGAACACTAGCTGTCCTTACCCGGCATTGCACGGGTTCAGGATTAAGTTTAAAATAAATTTGTGAGGGTAAACAAAGGTTCGATTCAAATGATATATATAGATTTGCATCGAAAATATATAAACTGAGGGGAAGGGATAAAAAATAGGGGGAATATGTCGCGTATGTTACCCGCCGAGTCTTAACGAATAAGTTTCCAAATTTTTAAGTCCGATAGGCTGAAAGGTACTGATTTACCTAGAAGATATATCAGGGGAGGGGAAGAGTTAAAATAATAGGGGGGAAATGTCGCATATAATACCCGCCGAGTCCTAAATAAGTTTCCAAATTTTGAGTCCGATCGGTCAAACGGCACAGATTTGCATCGAAAATATGTCAGAGGGAGGGGAAGGGGTATGAGAATAGGGGTGAAATATCGCCTATGTTACCCGCTGGGCCCCAAAGCATAAGTATGCAAAATTTGAATCGAATCGGACAAACGATGTGGATTTATATAGAGAACAGATAGACAGACAGATAATGAGTTTTATAGGTATAGAAATTTTAAGAAAGTACATACATAGGTAGATATATCCATTTTAATTATTCTTTCGAACTTACACATTTTTTGAGACAGTATTTCTAAAATATCTTTTTTTTTTTGTTGAAATTTCGGGCACGTGTTTTAATTATAGTCATTCATAAACAACGCTGCAAATGGAGAAATGTACGTGAGGATATTTGGAAAATTCTCATACTAAACAGGCTATATTTTAGCCCCTGCCCCTGAACACCCACCCCTAAGCTTAGGGCTGTAATTAAGTCAATTTGGATTCCCGCAGATTACTGCTGCCTTCTGCAGAGTCAAAGGATATTTGTGTTTCTCGTAGAAGCATGCTAATGAAAAAACGGTACCTTCCAGTCTTTACTTATCTCCCCCACCTTTTGAACTTTAATTTCTTCGTCAATCAAACAACGTACATACGCGTGTGTAAATATAAATGCGTCATGTAATTAGGAGTACAAACGGAAAAGAGGAGTACAGAACCGTATTTGGATAATATTTGGGCCTTTTTACCGCGCTTATATTAACTTCACCTGTTTGTCTGTCTGGACTTATCTTACATTCGATATTTCACCCGCTTCTCAATGTTAAAATTGAGCTAAAATTTTGCACACAGACGTATTCTCGATCACAATACATGAATCATTCAAATTCACAAATTTTTCAAGAAATCCATCATAATTAATTGATCAAAGTTTTATAAGTGGTTTTGTAAGCCGAGTTTTATTAAGACTAAAAAGTAGAATTTTATATTACGTGAAAAAAAATTTTTAAACCACATTTTAAAATTATAAACAAAAGTAAGGCAGTTTTTTATGCCTCATTTTTCAAATAAAAGCATGGGCGCTTTCTCTCCATCAAAAACAGAATTCTGTAATCTAAATCTAAATAAATTTCGTAAGCGCCCACCTTTTATTCGTGAAGAGAGACAAAAAAATTTTTTTTTTTGCTTTTTAGTAATTTTCTTTTTCATGTAATAAATGCAAAATATATTATAATACGAATTAAAGTACGCAATAAGTATTAAAATACAATAATCAACTCTCGATCGAATATGCATCCAAAGAATGGTCGCCTCTTCATGACCCTTGTCCAGAGACCAACTAGTGTGCGTGCAGGAGCAGCTTCTTCATGCAATTCGTCCCGCTATAACACTGCTCACCTTGTATTTTTATTAAACTAAGATGAGTATGGTTTACCCGTGACAAGCTTTGATATGATTATCTCATCCTGTTATCATCTGTCTTTTTTATATGGGGCAAATAATGGTAGTGCAAATGAGAGGGAAATATATTTTTTCTCCCAGACACACAAAACTTCTCGGCGTTCGACCTAAATTAACTATAAAAGAATTAGTAGGTCATTACGTATTTATTACACGCTTTTATTAGGATTTACTTGTCTACAAGTCACAAAATTTTAAATTCTCTATTTGACCCACTTTTTGGCCAAAAATCGCTCTGAAATTTGGCATTCCGGATGACATTATAATAATCGTTAATGCATAAAACTATTAAAAAAATAATTTAAAACACTGACACGTTATTTTATCGGACTTGGTACAACCCGGTAATATTTGACACCGGTTTGTATTAAAATTAAAGTGATGTTTGAGTTTTGAGGCGAAAAACATTCGGAAAAGAAACATATCTTCCACGCAATTCGAATTAATAACAAGTTTTATGTGATGAAGACTTAATATTTGAAAATAATATTATATTCAAATAATAAAAACACGTTTGTATAAAAACTGATTAAGAGAGACTCTTTTATTAACAGTCACTTGGCTCTTTTTAAAAGTGATTATAGTATAGATGTATAGGTATATAAAATTAAATGCGTGGGGCGCTTTTATTAACCTATACATTCACACACAAGTAAAACTCTCTCATCACATACCTATTCGATTACTTATACTTAGTTATGTCCAACACATCCCAAAAATTGCTTATATCTGCCGTACGCTTTTATTTTTACTGACATATGCATTTATTGTGACCGTTCTTAGTACTGTGGCTGTAAAAAAATATTTCCTAATTTTTTTTGCTAAAACTATTATGTTTTGCAGTTATGTTTCATTAGGGGTATTCAAAGTGAAATTTGTAGATGAAAATGAATGCGCGCGCATCATGCAATTGAAATATTTTCAAGCAATGACATCACGATTCACCAATCAAAAGTTAAGATGGCCGTTTACCGAGTGATATTAAACCAACAGAAAATCTTAGAAGTGACGACATCAAGTTTGAAAACGGTGTTATGAAATTGCATATGCTCCGGGCGCCATCAAGTTGTTTGAAAATTTATTATGAAAACTGGAATTGTTACGAAACTGGAAAATGGAATGCTTATTTATTTGTTTATTTCATAAGTCATTTAATATATTGTCACGGGTCGTGGCTGCGGGGTGCAAATGAAAACACCAGGAATGAATTAGCGACATATTAATAATTGATTTATGAATTATTAAACGGAAAAAGTCATTTAGCACGTATTAAACTTGACGCTAATTTTTAAATCACACTATTCCGTAGACTATCGCACGTCTATGAGCACCATTCCATCCAATTTTCGCTTGTAATAGCCAATTTCGCCACTTCGGTAAGAACTCGCTCGGTATCTGTCGATCGAAATGTCACAACAAATTCTCCATTTTGCGGCGCGGTACTCCATATAAGCGAAACGCTGTTCTTTCGAACCTCCTAGATTATTCTATTGCTTACTAATATTTGGGAGAGGATTTCCGTCGCGTCTAGGTTGTTTCAGGTGTTAGACTGTTCTAGACATTACCTACCGGTATAAATTTATTTATATTTATAATCTTTAATCCCAATTATAATAATTTCGTTGTCTATCCATCCGTCGTAACTTCGTATAATATTCGTCACTTCTTAATAGTATTTTTTTTTGTTTATTTTTCCTTGCATTTTTTATTATTTTCATTTTTTTTATTTTTTTTATATAAATAAATAAATACTTACTTCTTAGGATCTTACATGTAAAAATACCGTAATTTTTCAAAGTTAACATATATTCACCATATAAAAATGTAAGAGGTTTGCCTCAGCATGGAAATAGCCCAGTGAAGCAAACATTTATTCTGACTCTGAAATTGCAGGTGTTTAAGAGAAAAATCCTGGAATCTGTATTTACCCACGTTGATTACTTTGACGTCTTCGATCAGGATGGGTTAACGCTAAAGCACTCGGTGTACGTCCGTTTTGACGACGTTAAAAGTACAGTGGTATCGAAACCGATTGACGTTAAAGCAATAAATTTGGATGACACAAAATCAGAATATTTTGAGTATGTCCAAATTTGTCAGAACAGTACTGGATTTTTGTCACAAGGACATCATTAATAAATCAATTGATTGATTAATTAATGATGTCCCTGTGACAAAAATCCAGTACTGTTCTGAAAATTTTATACAAACGCAAAATATTCTGAATGAAAATACTGGTCTAAAGGAGTTTAAAAAATGTTTAAATAATATTTCAGTTGTATTCTAGTGTAATGCTAATAATTCGGAAGAATCTTATTACAAGTATAAAGAACATTGCTAAAAATTCAAAAAAATTAAAAAATGGATATCTCATTAGTGACATCTATGGTCATTTAAGGGGAATGAAAAAGCTTTGGATGCCGGCTGCGCTGGGGATTGTTGCAACACCCCATATATATATGGTATACGAAAAATGCCGTATAATTTAAATATATACAACTTCAGTAAGTAGACATGGTATTCTATCATGGATGGAAATGGCGAACGTCATATTGTGTAAAGTGATCACTTAAGCCAACCGTACGATAGGTTGTAAGCCCTATATACTTCCCATAAAAATATAATTACGCCTGTGTGAGACATCTATAATATATCGATTGACACAAAGTCAGTTATGTTCATTAAGATAAATTATAGAAGTCTCACAGTGATGAAACTACTTATTTGATATATGGATATCTTTTAATAGGATGGCCCAGGGCTTGTGTGTGTCCGCGTGGTTGAGGCTTCTTTGTTTTTGAGAAGTCTTTGCTTCAATCACTGATTGGTTGGACCACTCAATCTATCAAGACAAGATCACAGTATTAAAAAAAACTACCCCGAAAAATTAAAATTTGCCTCATCCACCAACCGCTAGACAATGTTACTTGTTTAAACATTTCCATAACTTCTGATAGGGTAAAGCCTACATCAACAAGAACTCTGAAATTTTATACCACCGGAATACATAAACTTGTAATTAATTGGAAAAACTAGGTGGATTCTGATGGTGCTTATATCGATTGAAAAAGTTCGTGGAAAATTTGAGGGAGGTTGAGAAATTTTTGAAATGATGGGAAAATGACAATGTATTTTTTTAAATATATATAATTCTTACATAAGCCTGATTTATTTTTCATTTCATTTTTAACGTTACTACAGGCCATGCATGGCTGTAGCGAAAACACAGATAGATTTACAGTGACGTCACCGAGAATCTAATCAAGAACCTTGATTATAAGAAGCTAATGTCGTGTCCACTGGACTAAACATAGGAAACTTTATCTTATTTTGCAACTTAAATATAGAGGAGCATGTAGACTTGACACTTATGTTCGGTTCGGACTTACGGTTCGTGAGCCACGGCGTCCCAAATTTGACTGAGCGCGCTAATGCGTTCCGGCTGTGTGACCCTCTCACGTGGGTTTCTGATAAATAGTGGATACGGCTTAAGACATAGCATATTTGTAGGGTATAAAAGCAAAGGCAGCAACATCAAAAAAAAAATGTTTTGAATGTATTCATCGAGAATGTTCTGAATTCTAAATTTTATGTGTCTATTCCAACCAAAATTATGTTTCCTATAAAATCACAAATTCAGTACATTTTAAATTAGTAATCCTCGATGACTGCATTATTTTTTTTTTAATGATGTGCTTTTATTCTACATATCTGTTCTCTACTATATGGCTGCCATTAATTTCCACCTGGTTAGTATACATTCTTAAATTAAATCGCTTAAATTCTCATCGTCTTCATGACAGTAAGATCATGGCGGCCATTCGTTGTTTCTCCAATATTGATATAAAATCGTAAGAGCCTCTATAAGTTTATTTTTTGTATAAATTGCATCATTATCTTTTACCTCTATAAATTTCTTCCCTTGAAGGTGTTATTTTTATGTTTGGGAATGAATAATCGGTAGGCGCTGTCTTATCGGGCGGTAGGGTTGGTGAAAATTCTTGAAGAGCAGCCAACCTAATAAGGTTTTGTTGCACTTTAGAAGCGTGTGCTTATGAAAAGGTACTTACCCATATTGCACTTATTTTTGAAACCCCCAAGCGCTGAAAGATGATATTCATAATCGGAAACCTGCCACAAGTTGTTCATTAATTATTTATTAATTTACATATAATCAATAGAAATGTACTTTGTTATCAACACTTATATTTTGAAAATATCAATATATTTCAAGGCCAATGTTTCTTTAGTCATGACACAATATATACTACTTCTTCTTCTTCTTCTACCCCCTATTTATTGGATCGGGGTCCCTGCATCGCATAGAAGGTTCCAACTTTTCCTATCTTGGGCTTCGCTCTCCATGTCAGCCCAATTTAGTTGAAACCTCGCTTTGCAGCATTCCTTCAACAATTTCCGCTAGCTCCTCCTAGGCTCCTCCTCACACACCCCTTGGTCTTCTGCCTTCTGCTTTTGCCTGGTATATCCGCATTGGCAGTCTATCTGCCGGCATCCGCAAGATATGTCCCATCCACCATAACTGTGATTTTTCGATAAACGTCAATAAGGGTTCTACTTCGAGACATTATATTATTTGAGTGTTTCTGATTCTGTCCTTTTTTATAACTTCTACTATTTCTCATAAAAATTGGCGGCATGTAGTCTTGAGAGGGTTCTATCGGTCAAGGTCTAGTGCTCGTGGCCGTACACTAGGGTTGGCCTGAAAACTGATTTGAATACTGCCAACTTTGCTCGCTGTCTGACCTCCGCTTTTCTAAGTACGGGATAATACAGGGATTGTGCTACCTGGTTAATTCATTTTCTTGCATTCCATCCTGAGGTGTTATTACAACAAGGTGTTTATACTAACAATGTATACTAACAAACAAAAAATCTAAAATCTAAGTAAAGACAATTACTTCGGATTAATATTTGTTATGAGGGTTGACTAATATTTAAAATGTAGGAGTAAGCTTAGAAAATTTATTGACATTCGAATCTAAAAACAACAAAAATGGTGGTCGAATATATTTTGATGATCAAGGTATCAATTGTGATCACCTATCGATCGGAAAACGGAGGGTTTAATCGTGGTAATCAAGTTACTCGCAATCACTGTATATTATTTGAATCGCTAAACTAACTAAATAACTAACCATCGCGCCGTTTCTCCGCAGGGATAGGTAGAGATAATAGAACGCCATATTCTTCTACCTTGGCACACCACCATTGCTTTGGCTACATTCATACACCTTATCATGCAAGCTCTATGGTTGTTGAGGCTTATATCAGGGCCATCCTCCGATATTTGTGGTATTTGATCATGCCAGGTCTTTCGCAGACGCAGACGCAGAATTTTTATATTCATGCTGCCTTCAACACTCGCCCCCATATATTTTCTTAACCATAATTTCCCCGCTCATACGTTTTTCACCACCAAACCATCTCAGCACTACTTTCTTTATTCTGTCTACCACACAGACTTAAAACGCACCTTTTTGTAAAATCCTTTCCATCAAATTAAATACGGTTTGTATCAAAATATGGTTTGTATCATTTAAAATTTTTGAAAAATAATGGACAAGTACATATTATAAAAGTCTTCAAATAAAAACAAATATATGACAGAACTGCCAGAGTAAAATTTATATTAACCATAAATATTTCAGTCAAATTAAAAGGCGTGTTGATATCAGAATGCTGGCATGAACATGTTATTATTGAAGATAACATGTTCTTCCCATTTGAAACTGATTTGATTTTTATGAATAACTTGTTCATTCCTATGATCTGAACATGTTCTAATTATTTTTATGTTCTGAACTTATTTCCAACGGAAAGAGTGTACAATATTTAGTTTAGACGGCTTATTAACTCATTCTTGACAAAAATGTTAGATAACAACTTCTTGCCATGATGTTTTTAATTACATCACATCTAGTCATTCTTAGATAATCGCTTGACCATATAAAAATAAATATATATATTTGTAGATCCGAGGGAAAACCCTTGGCAAGAGAGAAAGTAAGGAAACATTTTGTCAGTAAATTTATTCCCCTCTTGAATACATCAACATATTTTTTCCAGTGTATTACAAAAGTTTTTACCTGTGTAATAGTTTTTCAGATGCCATTTTTCTAATAATAAAATACCCTTTAGACTTTGAAGGGCGACTACGCGCGGTTTGATACTTATATAATATTCAATATTAAAGTTGATCGATAAGGTTATACGGGTCCTGCGTCAGAAATACAAAAGGCTTTCTCTGTAAGGAATCCATTTGGAAATCAGAAAAAAATAATTTCACTCACATTTATTCAAACTTCTTTTACTTACTGAAATGTAAAATAACTTCATCGGTTTGCCATTGGAAACACATTTTTAAACTATTCTCAAAATAACCCGTGAATAATGAAGGAGAATATATTTTTACTCTGTAAAATTAACCTTAAAACAATAATAAGATATATATCTACATCATGATTTTCGTTTATTTTATTACTAAAATTTAAGTATCACGGGGTGGAGATATCTAGCTACAGCGATCTGTATAACTAAGTCAAAGAGCAGACAAACAAAGCAGCGGTTATTTCCGTATGCTTAAGAGACACTGTATGGGCCAATAAGCATATGCTAGTGGATAGCAAAGTCAGAATATATAAAACATGCATAAGACCTATCATGACATACGGTATCGATGCAAGAGCGGACACGGTGAGAACTAAACACCTTTTCAAAACTACCGAGATGAAGACCCTGAGATCCATTGCGGGCAAGACCCTCAGAGACAGAGTACCCAATGCGGAAATCCGCAGAACCTGCGACATACAAGAAAGGAATTGTACGATGGAGCAGGCAGAGAAGGCGTTTCTGGAGGGATCATGTCGAGAGAATGGACCAGACGAGACTTCCCAGAGCCGTGATGCACGGGATTTCAGAAGGGCGGCGACCGCCAGAGAGATCACCAAAGAGATGGGGAGAGAGCTGGACGTCCTCGGCACAAGACCAGGACTAACCTGTCAATACAGATCAAGGATCTAACAAAAAAGTAGAAGAAGAAGCAGAAGAAGATTTTCGTTTCTTTATCCTAGAAGGGGCTGCTGCCCAAAGACTCCGTAAGGCGCTACCATCTTCCCGTGTCTAGCGCTGCTTCAGTACTAGTTGACCCATCAAGGCACAATCTATTTAATAGTACGGTGTTATATCGAATTGTTTTTCCCTTAAGGGAGTTTCTCTATGCTAACTATCTCTATAGTGCAATTTTGTGCTCATTTTCATTCGAATTGTTTTTCCCTTAAGGGAGTTTCTCTATGCTAACTATCTGTAAAGTGCAATTTTGTGCTCATTTTCATTCGAATTGTTTTTTTCTTAAGGGAGTTTCTCTATGCTAACTATCTCTATAGTGCAATTTTGTGCTCATTTTCATTGCATGGTTTTGTTTTCTCATTTTCTTATTGCTCATGGATTTTTATTTGTATTTGTGGGGTATAAAATTAAATTAAAATTTATTAATGTTTTCATTGCACACACCGAATACTACTAATTTAGAATGTACTGAATTAAAGATTTTGTGTATCATAAATTGATATGCTTTATTTCCTATCTCAAATTCAGTACATTCTAACTCATTCTACTCGGTGACTGCATTAAATTTCTTTTTGGATATTGTTGCCTTTGCTTTTTTACCCCACATAGCATGTATCAAGTCTCATTCTGTTTCTTATATTGTTTACTATTGTTGACAGTGCAGCGATTTGGTGCGGACGCCTCGCCGCACCTCGCCACTTATTTTTTTTCCTTATTTTCTCTCCAGTTATTTAAACGTAAATTTTAACATTAAATAAAAACATTTTATTTGTTCGAAAATTCTTTAAATATGAGCTTTTCAGAAATGTATAACGCTTTATATCTATTCCTACAAAGTTTCACAAGAAATTAACTTTTAAAGTGATAAAGTGAACAGACATGGTCATCTAATTTACATTTCATGTTTTTCTTTATTTTATTTATTGATTTTGGATTAATTAAGTATGTAATAAAATATAATAATTAGTTTTAGAACACGTTATAAGTAAAAAATTTCAGTTTTAGAAATAAAAATTAAATCAATTTTTAAATTTTGTCAAGATTATTTTTTTATATATTAAATTGTTTTAAAATAAAAAAATATTTTAAATAAAATTACACTCATTTTAAGCTACATAGACTACTCTATATGTGTGCAAACTTTTATGAATATTCCTGTAGAAATAAAAGAATTATTGACTTTTGATCCGAAACAGAGCTCGATTTTCCATAGTGCGCCGTGCGGGGCGCGCTATTACGAAAGCCATCACGAAAGCACGCACTTGGAGAGCTAATTATAACTGCTAATTGTGCGTTATCACGATACTGTTTCATTATATACGGAAAAAATAAACATTCAGAAGTACATATGAGCTTTCACTTAGGACCCCAGATTCTCATCTCAAGAAGGTCCCTCATTGGCAAAAGTAAAGGACATCACAGAGCGAGTCGGCAAAATTCGTGCCGATGCTGCTAACGCTAGAGCAATGCAGGCTTTCTTGACTAAACACAGCATTCTTCTTATTTCTTTGGATCCCCACTCTCCCGATATGGCTCCTTGTGATCTTTGACTATTCCCCAAATTAAAAATTCCAGTGAAAGTGATCCAAGTTGAATGCAGATAAGACCTAGCTGAATAGCATTCCATAAAATGCTTTTCAATATGTCTCCAACAATGCCGAGATAATTGGGAGAAGTGTGTGCATTACAAACTACTTTGGAACTTCTTCGAGGGAGATTAGAGAAAATTTAATGTACACATTCATGCATGAATAAATACAGTGTTTCTCGTTCATTATAGAAACACAGTAAGTAAGTGTTTTTAGAGACTTTGCAAAACAATGGAACCTGTGTTTCCCCTCACAAACTTATATTTTACTTAATCCTTATCCCGCGCAGCGCCGGGTACGACCAGCTAATTGAAAATAAAATAAATACATACATGTTACAGTGACAGTGAATATTACATTTTTTTAATACGTGTTTAACTGTCCCTAGAAAAGTATATATGTAGAACCTTTAAAAAAAGATGATATGTGGATGTTCTTACAATAAAAATTGGTGAACGTTTCATTGTGTAGAGTGATCACTTAAGCCAGCTTATACAGGTTATAAGCCCTGAACCATCGTAGAGGAAACTTTTCTCATATATAAATAGCTTTGTTTCTATGAGAATTCTTTAATTACTCCCTTTATATTAACTCGTGGCGTTTGCTTGCTTGCCGGCTTGCCGTCGAAAAAACTTTGGATCGATTTTTGACCCTTTTCCCGTAATCCAATCAAGCTGAAACTTTGCAAGCAGACTCGTGGCGATGATCAAAAAGATCTATCAAATTTTCGTTAAAAAATTTAATAAATTTTTAGATTTTTCAAATTTTGAATGGTTTTTCATACAACATATTAAGTTGAATGAAAATATTTCAACGCGTCTGGTGTACGCGAAACCTGATTATAGAGTATAATTTTTATTACTTCCGACCGAAGCCCAACGCGTAGGTTAAGCGAAAAAAAAATGTTTTAACTGGTAAATGAGAAAGGGAGTATAATAAAAAATTAATCATCTCTCTGGTGACCAAATCCAGCATTTGTGTTCTTAGAACTTACTTTCATATAGAAACATTGTTAACTGTTTCGAAAAATGTTTTGATGATGCCGGTTAAGGTGTAAATGTATAAAAACAGGTGAACGTGAGATTGTACAAAAATGTTACAAATTAAAAAAATTTCAACGGAGTTTTCTATAATCACCATTCTAATAGTACCAGCTTCAAATATCTCTCTCAACTGCCGACACATTTCTTATTAAATATTTCGTTATTAAAAGAAAAATTGGAAAATAAATCACGGCCCAAGTCTTGCTGTATTTTTGAAATTTTTATTAATTCTACAAAGGCGAATTCCCGGAATTTTATGTTCACTCAAATGTACAGGGGGTAACGGATTTATTTTACAATACTTGGAGACATACTTAATCCCGAGTCGAAAGCGTTGAAGCCGAGTGCTTCAATGAAGTAGGATGGCGGAGGTAATTGAGATATTATTTTATATTTTAAACTCAAGCCGCATAGAGCGTTGCGCTATGAATCTTAAAATGATGTATACAGGGTTATTTGGAAAACATTAATAACCTCGCAGGACTATATTTCTGCCTTGATTATATCAATAGTTACAGAGATATGCGACATCAAAGTTTGCATTTTTTTCTCAATATTTCCGACTTATTTTTTGTAAAACGTTAGACTATCATTATAACAACTTATATCGAATATGTAAAATTCATTCCCTTTAATACAAGTAAAATAAAAAATTAAAACCTTCGAATTTCAATTGAAAAACATTCCGATTGGAAATTTTTCAGGGTTTTTAACATTTTTTAACAATATTTTATGTAACCTTCGTCTAAACGTTAGTCTCACTGTAAAAAACTGCAGATGGATGATTCCATGGGTTGTAGGTACTGAGGAATAATTATGGAAGCAGTTTCTAGAAGGTTTGTGAAATTAAATTTTGAATGACTGGGGTCGGGACTTTTTAATTCATTTTTTGGCTAATTTTGTCAATTTTGACACGCGAAGTAAACAAACATTATTTGCAAATAAAGTATTATGAAATTTAGACATATATTAATTTAGTCTTGTGCAAATGACACACATACGTTTTCCATTTTCAAATGCAATCTCAAAACTCTTTGTATAATACACGTTTTTTTAGGTAGATTTTTCCAAATATCTGATAAACCTAATTGGTTTTAAGTGTTATTTTCTCAAATTGCCACGTCAGAATAAACTATGATTGCATTAAAAAATGTATCATCATGTTGTGTTAAAATTTAATAATAAAAAAAAATGAAGTGGGTAACTATAATATTTGTAAAATCACACGCCATACTTCCATCGTATAGGGATCTCACCCTATAACTAGAGAGTACCTTTCATAACCTTCCTCATCTCTGTCTTGAGTCTTGTGCGGATCTACAAAGGCGCAGTAAAGTTTTTGATGATTTCTTAAAAGCTTTTCCGTCAATTCTAATCTAATCATTTCCTACCCATAAAGACTTCTTAGATGTTCCCTACCTTTTCTATCGTCACCCTCCATACTCTTTCTATCAAAATTCTTCCATAAAGTTTGCCAACTGAGTTCAATAGATTGATTGCTCTACAGTTCCCACATTACGTTCCCGACTCATTACTTTTATAGAAAGGCATAATAACGGCTCTCCTCCAGTCTAAATGGGCTACTTGACTCGATATACTCGGTAGCAACGTTATCGTATCCCAAATACTTTTTTTCGCACTTTATTTCTTTCGTACATATTTAAATCATAAGTTTTTATCGTTCATACTTATCTTATGTCTCTCAAAATATCGCAACTCTGAGACAAGTTAAGTGATAAAACGCGGAATATAAATTAATATGTACGTATTGCTACACATGTTTCCTAGAATTTAAGTAATTATGTATATGAGGCAGTTCCGCTTGAATTTGTCACAAAACAATATTATGAAATCCAGAATAATTACAGAAGCATGGCACGTTTACAGAACCACGCCCAGATACGAGGGCGGCAGGAGCAGTGCAGGGTAGATTCTATGTTCCCCCGCTGCGATTATCATCATGAAAACATCCCCAATTACACCACCCTTATTTGACGTATTATATTCCTTTGTTTTCTAATGTTTAGTGCAAACACAACAGTACAGAACTATAATAATTACATAGTATCAAGATCAGCAATTTGATAGGATTTTCGTTGTATAAGTCTTGGCTAATGTCCAACAAAAAATGGGTAATAGAATTGTAGCGACTAGATTCGCGCGTATTAGTTATAGATAGTCATACATGTGCGTTTCCTTCTTTAGAAACAATATAACATTTTGGTTTATTGTGCATACTTGACCCAATTTCATGTTTAATTTATTTATTTAACGCTCTTATGGGCTTTTACAAATATACAGAATATATATTTTTTTTAATAATATAAGACAGATATATAGTTAAAAGCTACAAGTACATATAATAAAATTGTGTAAATTTAGATTGCTGTTCAAGATTCAAGTGCATAAAATAGATTTGTGTAAATTGCAGTTAAAAAGATTCAAGTTCATCGTATAGATTTGAAAAAAGTAAAATAAAAAGAAAAGTTAAGGTAGTGAGATGTGAGTAATTAATGACCAGTACATAAAGTGATTGCGTCATGTTTTCATATAAGTAGGTCATGCACTGTTTTTTTATTTTACAAGAATATTGCTAAGTCAGGTTGATCGATTTTGAATGCGGATGTCTGGGAGCGGTCAATATTGCAATCGTACTTAATGCCTCGCCTAATTAATCGCCTCAGATGGCTAAAAAAAAGCTCGCACACGACAAAGGGCAGTGGTGTCTCCGCCATCGGATCGGGCGGACCTGCGCGCCCACAATATTTTTTTGTTATTTTGACTTACGTTTTTTCGCTTTCACTTTCTTCCGGGTTATGGCCTTCTGACGTCTTTAACGATTCTCCTCCACCTTTAAATGTTCTAACGAATATGATAAGGAGTAATGGCATCCAATAAAAAAAATAGTAAATAAAATCAGGAAACAATTGCACTTTGCTATAATTTGAAATAAATTATACAAGATTGACGTATATACAACAAAAATAGTCTATCATGGGTGGAATTGGTGAACGTTGCATTGTGTAAAGTGATTACTTGAGTCAGCCGTATGATAGGCTGTAATCCCTGTAAACACCCAAAGAGAGTTTTATATGCGTATAAAAAATAGCACCTATAATTATATCTTGAAAATTACATTAAATGCGTCCTATTTTTAATCTCACCAAAATTATTTAAATATGTCCATTTAATCGAGTTTAGTTTAATGGTTTATGGTTTACAATATTACCAATATAATTTAATAAATACCAAGATTCTTACCACTCAAAGAGTTACTGGGTATAATTTTTACTCCCTTTCTTTTAACTCGTAGCGTCTGCTTGTCTGCCGAAAAAACTTTGGATTGATTTTTAACCCTTTTCCCGTGATCCGATCGAGCTGAAACTTTGCAGGCAGACTCGTGGTGACGATAAAAATGATTTAACAAATTTGTGTTAAAAAAATTTTTGAATTTTTTGAAATTTTAACGATTTATATATTTTTTAATTTTCGAGCCCGACGATATTTTTTTATATTACTAGTTATTATTAACAGACACGGCATGAAAAACCGTGCCGAAGGCGCTGTTGTACACCTGTGCATTACCATAATGGTGCTATCCCGATATTGTTTAATATCATAGTTGTGGCTAATGCTCGCCGAGGAGCTCGGGCTAAGGGGAGCGCGGCAGTTAAGGGATGAAAGACACGCTGTTAAGTGGGGGTGACTTCCGCTCCTGCTGAACGCAAAGCGTCTAAGCTTTGTTTTGAAAGCTCAAGGCTTATTGCGGTGGGAGCAAGCGGAAGGGATTCTCCTCAATTTGAAGGTGATAATACGAGATATTGACTAAATTGAAATTGATCTGTCGGCCTTATTGGGAGTTAAAGATATGTAGAAAATTTCACATAAAAAAATTTAATTAACTTAAGAAAACTAAATAAAGTTAAGTTAACAAAACTAAAGTAAACTTTTCAAAACTCAACCAAATTAAAATTTACCTAACTCAACCAAAGCAAGCCTTAATAAAACTGACCAAACTAAAGTTAAATTGAGAAAACTGAAGTTAAAATAATGTATTACATAAAATTAACTAATCTTACGTGAACTTAATTAACCGAACATAAGTGCACAAAAGTGATTTCTGTAAGTTATGAAAATTATTATTAATTTAATTAAACAGAAAAATTCACTTGACTTATTTATACCTTTATATTTTTGGGAGATAAGAGATGTTGATGTAGGTCAACCGTCGAGAGGTTTTGAATGACTTGCAAAAATATATATTTCTCTCTCACACTACCATTGGCTTCATATAAAAGAAAAAGACAGATGATAATAGAATGAGATCATCCCATTCATATCGAAGCTCTCAGCGGTTTACCAATAGTACATACATTTGATGCAAGCAGTGGTTAAGTCAAGTACCCAGTGCATTAATCTATGGGCGAAAGGAACAACCGTATAAGTGAATAAAATCGAGTTTTGAGTGAAGTATGCAGAGTTGTTCTATAAATACATATCCAGCAAGAAAATATTAGATAAGTCATAAAATATATTTTTTAACTTTTTTCGACGTTTTTTCGCTAAAAACAAAACTACTGATACAAAAATTATACGAAAATAACAAAGGCTTTAAGAGATACGTATATCGTAAACAAAGGAAATTTCCAAAATTTGTTTTGGCTCTCGTGAAAATCTGCATTTTTTTACTCATTCAGTTGTTACTTTTGCCCACAGAAATTCCAGTTGTAATAAGTTCACTGTCTGTCTGTTTTTCCTTCCGTTCGTCCGTCCGTCCGCCACGTTACTTCATGTAACATCCGTAACTTTTTTATAGATTTTTTTTTCCCAAATTTTTTTTTTCGGAAAAAAAATTTTTTATACATTTTATTTTTTAAAACACACTTATTCCTTAGAAAACTAAATTTATAAATATCGTAATTTTTGGCGGGTTACAGCTAGTACGCATTATAATTGAAATAATTTTAAATACCTACATATAAAAAAAAATATATATTTAATATATGGTACAAATACAGTTCAAATATATTGACATATCAAATTGACATTTTTTTAATACTTTGTAGTCATGTAGACTTCATCAGTGAAGAGAAGTTCTTGAGTCTGATGAGGGAGCCTCAGTTTTTATTATTATATATAGCTACACATGAGAGTCATTTAAAAATACGGTAATAAAGGTAATTTGATAACGAAGTAATGAAGTATTTTGAAAAAAGCTATAGGTATATCTATATAAAAATATCTATGTAAAAACGGACACTAAAAGAATGTTAAAAATAATGTAAGTCGGCAGGTACATATAAATACAAGTTTTTAAAAATATAATTGCTCAAATAATATTTTGTAGTTTACCCTAAAGAAGAAACGATGGTTGCGAAACTGGTCGGTGTTATAAAAAATATTGCGGTTTAAACCAAGTAGATTAATATGTGTTCGATCTTTATGTGCAGAACCAGATGTTACCAAACACATCCACACACACACACATCTTTCCATACTGCACGCTCTACTAAAATCTTGTTTCTATGATAACACAATATTGCTTGATTTTGGAACATTTGAATTTCATCTGCTTATTTGTCAAGAGTGACTTTGCTTTGTGTGTACGCGACCGTACGAATCCTTCATATAAGGAACAAAAGGAACCAGAAGAGTACAGCGAGACGAAGCGCCCTTTTGATAAGGGAAGAGCCAGTCCATATACCTGGATCCGGAAGAAAACAAGGTGAGGGCGTGTTTCCTTTCATTGCTCATTGACCTCTCTATAGATCTATAGAGTCCCAGTTTTACAATCCCCAAGTCCCCAAGTCCCAATCCATTTTACAATTCATGTTCAAACAATGTTTTTATTTTAATCATCAATGAATAAACATAAAGAAATAGCTGATTTTTCTTCTTCTTATGGTGCCATCTCTTATGGTGGAGAAAGTCCAAAAGAAGTTTCTGAGATATCTCTACATGAGAGAGTACGGGCATTATCCTTGGCTTTACCCAACCGAGTTTCTCCAGGGTATACTTGGCTACAATAGTTTAGAGACTAGAAGGAATGTGTATTTGATTACACATTTTTATCGATTGTTGCGTGGTATGATCGATAATCCTGAAATTATGCAGAGCATTGGTTTGTATGTTCCTGATAATTACACTAGACATCGTCAGCATAGATTTTTTCACATTCCAATATACAGGACCAACCTGCCGATGGTTATGCCTGTTGGAAGAGCCACAGCTATGCTGAACAAAATTGCTTTGGGTATTGATATATTCCATGTGTCTGAGGGGGTTTCCCGAAGCGGGATTCTCCTACACCTTTGACCAGATTTTCGGTTATTTTTAATTTATTAAATATTTTTATTTTTGATATATACTTCGTAATATGTATGCCTTAAATATTTTGTTTGTCATGTACATATTATCATTAAATAAATTGAATTGAATTGAATTGAATTGAATTGAATCTCCTATCGTAGGTCGACGATCATTCTGGCGATTACGATTTTATTTACCGCCGCGGAACAACTCAATCGAGTTATACTTATACCAGTCTCTCAGGTTACGCAGCCACGAGATAGTACGTCTTCCTTCGCCTCTTTGATAATTTATTTTCCCCTGGATGATGAGTCGGTTAAGACTATATTTTGGTCCTCTCATTGTATGCCGAGATACTCCAGCTTTCTTACCTTGATTATTCGCAGCACTTCTCGGTATTTTTCCATACACCAGATTCATCATTCGTCACTCTATCCACCCACGAAGTTTTCAATATGCGTCTATAGATCCACATCACAAGAGCCTCGACTTTGAGGATTAGTTCTTGGTTAAGTGTCCGTGCCTCTACCCTATATGAGAGTATAGCAAAAATATAACACCGAACCATACGCATTCTAGGTTACGGTCATTAGGTCACGGTTAGAAAAAGCGGTCTCATTCAGAGAAACACACTTCTCGCCATCTCTATTAGAGCTTTTACTTCTTGAGATGGATCCCAGTTCTCGTTCACCCATGCACTTAAGTACTTATATTGCGTGACTCTTTCTATTGGTTCGTTTTCGACGTTGCAAGTGATCCTTTTGTTTTGTATATAATTAAACTAGTTAACTTTGTTACACCACCAAAATTTATTTGGTAAAACCAACCGGTTTCGGAAACGACGTTCCTTCATCAGGGCATACTTAATACTAATTGAACTTTACAAAAATTATAAACAAATCATACTTCAGTGTTAAGTGTCCAAATGGGGGTAAATAGTGGGGGGTGCGAAAGAAACAGGTGATAGGGTGAAAGGGAACATACTCAAAATAGGACTGTAAGTTAAATTTTTTTGGTTGTTGATAATAGATTCATTATTATTTACAGCTTTCTTAATCTCTAGGGTGTCTAAATTATTAAGGCGTCTACTTTTACTATTAATGTGAAGAATGTTGACCCCTGTATTTTTATTAAAGCTATGGTTACTCTCAATAATATGATTGGCAAATTCGGAAAAATTTGAATTTTTGTTTTGTGATTATTCATCTTCAGGCCATACTTGTAACTTGCTTTATTCACGTTTTTTAGTAGCTATTTATCATTATTATTTTTTCGTTGATTACAATAGTATTTATAAACATGTAGGATGACATGTTCTATCTTGCCATTATTTTGAAAATGCAACGTTGCCGTCCCGCCCAATTTAACAAATTAAACCCATTTTCCCGCCCTGCTCCATAGTCAGCAGCGCGATTGTGGTCACATCAATTGTATGACGGGTGATTTGACATAAACTGGCAACAAAAGTATTTTTCGAAATATATTATAGATGTGTCATAGAGATGAAGCTATTTTTTATATGGGGTAGTAGGTATGGAAATTACTATCAAAAATTCCATAATAATCAGTTATAAAGGTCTCATTAGTGACATTAGAACAATAAGCGACATCTGTGGGCCTTTAGGGGTAATGAAAATGCTTCGGGCAGACTGCGTTGAGGACTTAGTAGACATGAATGGACTTAGAAGAGAATAAGTAGACATGGTATATTCTATCATGGGTGGAAATGGCGAACGTTACATTGTGTAAAGTGATCACTTAAGCCAGCCATACGATAGGTCGTAAGCCCTATGTAGACCCAAAAAGACTTCCATACCTACTTTCCTATAATAAACACATACAGTTTCGTCTCTGTGAGACATCTATAATATACATTAATTCTTTTTGGGTATTTATAGGGCTTAAGACCTATCGTACGGCTGGCTTAAATGATCACTTTACACAATGTAACGTTCAACAATTCTACCCATGATAGACTCCCACATCAATAACATTTTTAGAAGTTGTATATATGTTTAACTTGCACACCTTGTTTCGTATGTGAGTTGTACTCTTACTACCGCCACCTGCAGTCGAAAACTTTGTCATTACCATATTGCAATACAGATATCACTTTTGATAATGAGAATATATTTTAATTGGTGTTCTTGAAGCAACCTTCTTTATATGTGTATTTGACATTCTTCCAAATAATTAACATTACACTAAAATACGCCTGAAAATAATTTCACTTAACTCTTTTTTAGACTTAGAAAAAAAAATCGTATACCAAATCATGGGAGAGACCAAAATATCTCTAGCATAGTTCATTCGAATATATGAAAGAAACTGATTTAGGTCATACACGACATTTAAAAATTTGTAAAGTATAGATGTTCTTAAAGTCAAATTGGTGAACATTGCATTGTATAAAGCGATCACTTAAGCCAGCTCATATAGGTAATAAGCCCAGGACCACCTATAAAGACTTATTTTTACGTTTCCTATATAAATAGCTTTGTCTCCGTGAAACTTCTGTAATTTATTTTAATTAATAAATATATTAATAAAAACACATTCTTATTGTGAAAATGCAACAAAGTTTATAGAACAAAGTTCTGTGAATTGTTAACAAATTTATTAATCAATTAGAAAAGACATACAGAAAAATCAGATTGACGAAAAAATATTTTTGCTGCTACCTGGATTAGAACCAACGAACCTCCACTTTATCCGGGAATGGCGCTTTATCCAATTTCACCATGGCAGCTTGGTAAATTAACGAAAAATTTTCGATCTTATATGTACTGACTTCTTTTAAATTGATCAACATACATATTATTATTCCCGGATAAAGTGGAGATCCGTTGGTTCGAATCCCGGTAGCAGCTAAAATATTCTTTCGTTTATTTGATTTTTCTGAATGTATTTTCTAATTAATTAATAAATTTGTGAAAAAATAAATGGTGAAGAAAGAATTTATAAAAAGGAAGTTTAACCTTTGGTGTTAACTTAGTTTCAAAATTGATAAAAAATATGCATTTTTGTAGTAGAGATATTTGTATACATACATATGTAATTGTTTACCTCCTCAATAAAGGCCTATTCTATTTTAATTTTATTTACCTATAAAGCCTTTCCTTAGCGCCTTCCACAACCCTTAATGTCCGACTAATTCACCCTCCCAGCAAACCCCCTTTGCCTACTCTTCAGGGATAATAGTCTCCCTTAATGATAGCCTAGAACTAATAACCTTTTAATGGAGATTTATTATTCTGTTATTAAACATTATTATAATTATGATAAATTTTGATATTATTTTTGTTTATTCCTGTAATTCTTTATAAAAATCAAAAATTCTTTCTTTTTTATATTCTTTAATGCCTTACGAGACTCGAACGCCTATGAAAACAGTCATTAGTTGGTAACATATTATTTTATTATAAATTATTATATTTTGTGAATATTAAGCCTAGCCACATAGCGTTAGATGTTATGGTTTGGTTTAATAAAGAAAAATAAATGATTAAAACGATAAAAATCTAAAAATTTCAATATCTCGGGCATGTGATGAGACATCCAGAGAAGTATGAGATATTTAACTGTAAATGGTTACGGATATTTTATACGAACCGTTTGTTTTTCAGAGAAACGATTCTCGACGTTTCGTTGAAGTCGTATTCAACATCATTAGGAGAACGACCTGTACCCGCGGAGGAGAGGACTGATTAATGTTTCCAGGGGCGTAAATTATATGACGTTAAATATGACTTCAACGAGACGTCGAGAACCGTTTCTCAGAAAAGCATACGGTTTGTATAAAATATCCGTAGCCATTTACAATTAAATATGTCTTACGACCACAATAATAACCTTAAATCTTAAAGTATGAGATGTTTCATCTCATAATGCAGGGAAAGATTACCGGAAGTCGGGGCTCTGGAGGAAGGAGAACATCATGGCTGAAGAACCTGAGACACTGGTTTGGCTGGTCTACTGTAGAGTTATTCCAGGCAGCATTAAATAAAGTTCTTATTACCACTATTACAGCCAACGTCCGATGAACAAATATGCCACAAAAAGAAGAAGAATAAAGCTTTACAGAGACGGGCTCATATTTATACTGTTACCATAAATAATAAAAAGAATAGAAAGTAGCTAGAGAAACACCTGGAGGGTCTAGAAGTTCCTCGAACAATATAGAAAGTATGTAGTGGCCCGAAGTTTTTAGGCACTGACGCGAGGTGGCAGCTACGCGTATAGAACTGAGCGCCAGAAAATTCCAAGTTAAAAACTGCGTTCAGCGAGCTCCATATCACAAAGCGATTTTTTAAGTAATTCTATTGTCGGGCGCGAGCTTTTAAAATAATTCTCACATATTTATTTATTTATTTATTTATTTAATACACGGTACAACGTACCATTAAAAAAACAATGTATATAAAGATGTTTATAGATTGATAGGCAATAATAAAAAAAGGAGATAAGGTATAATTCTATCAAAAACAATTAATAAAGTGATATATAAAGAAAAATAAAACATTAAGTGAATAACATAAAGTATATCAAAATTACATCAAATGAAATAATAGTTATCAAATCAAATATGAAATTCAACAATCAATAAAACTACAACAAATTAAAATAATTATGTCTGAAATTCAAGAAGCAACAAAATTACAACAAAATGAAATAATTGTAAACAAATCAAATCTGAAACTCAAGAAGCAATAAAAATAACAGTAAAATAAAATGAAATGTAAAATTCAAAAATCTAAATACAAGAGATAAACACGACATCAATAATTAATTATAAACGACCAAATTCGTCCAGAAGAGCTTTCTTGTAGGCGGCTAGTGTTTCCGAAAAAACATGCGATAGGTAGCCATACTCGTTTCCTAACCTATGGAGCCTTCTAATAGGTGATTAAAAGTGTTTTAAACTATTTCCACTTTCTTGATTACCATCACGCCGTTTCTCTGCGAGGATAGGCAGAGAGGATATGATGCCACAATCTTCACGATGACACACGCATGCTAGATGTTTGTTGAGGCACCTAACAGAACCATCTTATATATCTGGTTAATCTGGTTATTCCCCGTCTTTCGCGGTCGCCCTGTCTTTCCTGCGCCGTCAACACTTGCGTCATATGTCTTTCTTTCGCATTCATTCGCTCAACATGCCCAAACCATCTGAGCGACCAATTTTTAATTTCTTTATTTTATTTTATTTATTTATTAATAATAAACGTCCTAGTGCGCTTTAACATTACAAGAAAATTAAAAGGATTTTTATATACCTAACATAAAACACGTTTTACAGTAAATAATTAATAATAATAATGTAAATAGAAGATATTTAAGATAAACGAACAATATAGAATAAATGAACAGTAGAAATGAACAATATATATAAACGATGATTAGTACACAAGCAAACAGTAACAATTAGAGACCTTTAAAATAAAGATAATTAAACCAACACACCAGATAAATAAGTTAAGAAGATAAAATAAACAAAAAATATAAAAGATAAAATCAAAACATAATTATTTAAAAGGGAAATGAACAATAACTAGGATACATTAAAATAAATAAATAAATATAATTTTTGGGGAACAAAACATAAGTAAAAATTTAGTCTATTAAACTATAATTAATTCTATTGGTATATTCTAAGTAATTATTTAATTCGAGTATGCTGCTACAACGAAAAATGTCTAAAAATTCCGAAAATTAATTAAGTAATTCTTCAAATTACGTTAAAATTAGCTTTACATTCTTTCCTAATACCTTCATTATTTATTCTATAATTTTCCATTTTCAAATAAAGTTTATCTTGTACCAAATCATTTTACTCGAAGCCCTCTTCAATATAATTTACATATTTATATAATAGACAATCTAGAAAAATAAAAGATACATTTACTAAAATATGTGAATATGAAAGGTAAAAATAATACTGTAAACTGAAAATAAAACAAAATGATGTACTTAGCATATAATAGTCATGTGCCGCTGTAATTTTCCAGCTTCGATTGTTCGCCCAGAGTACAACATGAACTATTTACATGCCGTAGAGTTCCTGCGACGGTATCTGAAAACAACCCCACTCTTGAATAAGAGCCTTCATTTTGTCCCGAGTTTATATTGACGTCCGATTTACCCGCTGCAGACCTTTACAAATCCGCAACAGATGTCGCAAGCGGCGCTTCCGGGAGCAAATACTTCCGGCTACAGCGGAGCCTTCGCGCAATTCCGAGGATTCACTCAATAAATACGCTATTTATAAATGGAAAAAACATTACAAGGTTTGCAATTCATCCCTTCCATGGGAAATACTGCGATATTTTTGAACCACACTTTAATATTAATTTAGATATTTGGATTTAGATATCCATAATAAAATACTAAAATAAAAATAAGTAATAATTAATAATCATTCTGTATATGTTTGTGCGGACAGCATGTAAATAGCCATCCATTTTATTGAATTTAATATTCAATTAATTAATACCTCTCAATATGATATGCAAAAATTAAAAATACGTTTCCTCGCTCTGAAAATACACATGAGTTAACCAAAATACGCCAATAAAAGATCGCTAACCTGCGATAGAATATTCTCTTCAGCTTCGAAGACAGTCGAAATCATCAGCTGCAAAGATCTTCGTGCCGCCCCTTTAAGCAGATATCTTGAGAAGTTTCAAAAGTTCCTTCACGTCACAACATAACACGCTAAGGAATATAACTGGAGAAATCCCGGAAAAATATATGAAAACAACATTTACTAATCAATTATTACATCCGTTCATTCGATGCACATGAAAAGATGCACATTCCAGAGGAAAACAAGAGAGTAATTGTTTTTTCTCCTTTCGAAATTCGGAGCCAAATCAAATATTTATTCAAGCCAGCGCAGTGTAATATATCATCGATGCCATCCAGCGTCGGACTTTTTAGCTCCACACAAGCAACGTCATTATCGACATAATATGGAAAAATCAAACATGCTTCTGAGAGAGGTTATTATATTTTCAATATTTATTTAATTAATTATCATTTTGAGAGGATATAAATTATTGCTCGTATGCTGCCTTACCACATTCTATCAAAAGTAAAAATTACACTTATTAAATAAAATAGAGTTTTTTGGGCCATAGTGAATGTTTTAACCAAGCAGTTAGAAATATTTAAAGTAAGTTATCGAACACTTTTTGCTCGCCGCGCCGGTAGGAATTTTCGTAATTTTTTGCTGGTCAGTACGCCCGCTTTCTGTGCTATTCATTTCTGTGGAATCACAGAATAATGTCGCAATAAACTTATCCGCTTTACGTCACTTTTCACTTTAGTTTGAATGTTTCTCGTAGATTTTCAAGCATTCTTAGAAGTTTCTAGATTGTTCGGAAAACTTCGAAAACTTATTTGAGGTTTCTCTTAATTTAGCATTTTTTAGACATTTTTATAGACTTGTGTTTTGAAACTGCGACTTACCTGAAACAAAGCTCGAATCCGCTGGATGACTTAACAAATTCTTCGCGTATTTTACCCTCAGCGTTTCATTAAGTAACTGACTGTAGTATATCCCAAATTTGAGATACGGACATCAAATAATACAGAAGTATTTTTTCAAGAATATTGTCAGATAGCTAGTGTAGGCCGACCTTAATTAAATATGCTGATATTCTTGCAGACACGTTATCTTCGTTCAAAAACTCACTCATACACAACATCCATTTTCTAAACAACGACATGAACCTATAGATCCATTAAATACTAATCGCACTACACTCAAACACAAATATATAATATACATTAATGTACATGTGAAATATAATTAATTACAAAAATACATGTCATTAGAGCGTTGCCGGAGACACTTGTAATTGGGATAATGGGCATAGTCTTCACTATAATGTTTATTATCTGAGTGTCATGTACCCATTATCCTGTTAGTGTCTCTAATAAATTTAAAAAAAAAAAAAAAATCACTGTGCTAACAGCACGCTAGTTAGAAAAAGAGAAAGAGAGCGAGAGTTGGCGCTCTCCTTTTTTGTAGCCGTGCAAATTTGTAATATTAAGGTAACCGGACGGGATACACTACACTAACTTACATTTTTCTGCAGCAAAGGAAATAAAATATATAAATTCCTCTCACGTAAAACTTCCGTAACTTTTACTGAAGGGGTCGTCCAATTTGTTTTTCATTTAACTCGGCAAAATCTGTTATGCCCTATCGCACGTACAGAGCTGAATATTGCCACAAAGGTGACGCCACTGAAACTCCGCGAAAGTTAAACGAAGCCACTGCAAAAATGGAGGACGTTCGGCGCAAAACTGCGCAATTAGAACGGGGAGGCTTCCTTCGGGCGGCTTCCAGGGGAGAATATAATGCAGGTGCAAAGGCTTTACTCGACTGTGCTGGATATCGTCTTTCGGGTCTTCTCAAACTGTTGATGATAAGTTGAAATATTATATATATATATATATATATATATATATATATATATAATATATATATCTATCTATAATATATATAATATATTATATTATATTATCTATTATTATTATATTGTAACGAGGCTAAAAAGAATCACGCACTCATGTCAAGTGACAGTTGTTTGAAATGATCACAATACTACCCCAGATTACAGAACGGCTTAGCGTAATCTACGGCTTACGGGAAGCATCGAGAAACATCTAAAAAAGCCTGGAAGACACGAGAAAAATCTCGTAATCACTGGAAACGTTTGGAGTTTCGATATCAGCATTATAATAGGACAGCACACGGGAGTAAGGGTGGTTGTTGATTTTGGGCGCGCTTGACAGCGGCACGGAATCGAACGCAGCCGCGAGTTGCGAAGGCCAGGGGGACCAAGCGAGCGGTTATTCGACAGTACTCTGGAAAGTTCTTACGTAGCGAAATAACACGTGCGGAAATTGGATGGAATGTTCTAGTGAATAGTAGATTATAAAGTATCTATTTACGAGTGATAAATTTACGAAATAGTTTAATTTGAATAATAGCGTTACGTTAAATGGTATTAAGTGACTTTGTACGATCAATTAATTAATTAATCAGTATTAAATTCTAGCATTTCATTAATCCTCCCGCAGCCAAGACTCGTGACAATATAGACAAAATAAAAAGAAATGAGCTGGGCTACCTTTGAAAAACTTCAACAAATTTGTCATGCACAAGTCGGACAAAGACTATACAAAAAGGCGTGGATCGTCGCTAGCGCTAGAGTCCCAACAGCATTATGGGTAGAAACCTTTTAGTAACTTGCTTTGAAAATCTTAAAAATGTGTAGCCCGGAATTTTAGTCCCAGCAGGAAGCAGCAAAAAACAGGAGCGATGCAGGAGAGAAACATCTGAGTAACTTGCTTTGAAAATCCACACGCAAGACCGACGAAAGGCCCATTTTAGGGCTATCAATTTATTTTCAAGAACCTGCATCCGCGGACTGTGCATCGTGCATAATGCTCAGATCCTCTATACAACAATTTACGTAGATTTTTAGTCCACCGGTTTCGAGACGTACCCGTCTCTTTGTTAAGAGAAAAATTTAAGTAAGTTGTTATATACTAAAATAACTATCATTTTGTTAAAATGCCTGACCGCAAAGTTAATGCTTTGAATATTAAAAAAATATATTTTCTTATTATTTATTAACTTTTTTTTAATTAAGGCATTTTTAAAAGGTCCCAATAATTTTAAATAGAACAGCTTTCTATAAGAAAAATAGCCTAAAAATTTATTAAAAATTCTCGGTGACTGCATTCAAAACATTTATTTAATTTTTTAGATATTGCTGCCTTTTTTTACTACCTTTATATTAACCGTAGCGTCTGCTTGCTTACTTGCCGTCAAAAAAAGCTTTGGATCGATTTTTGACCCTTTTCCCGTGATCCAGTCGAGCTGAAGAAGATCTATCAAATTTTCGTTAAAATAATTAATAATTATAGTATAATTTCGGATTTTTAGAAATTTTATTGGTTTTTTCAAATTGGAATCATTAGAAAAGTTTGATTAGCAACGGCGGCCCGATAACGTCGCGGAATATTTTCTAAATTTGAATTACTCCGTCGGTAGGTATAAAAGGTACATCACTACGAATTTCGAAAATTTATGACAATTGGTTCACAGATGACAGCACACTTCGGTTTTTTGGGAAAAAATCAAATAATAAATAGATATTTTTAGAGATTTTTGACATAGATATTTGTCTAGACATGTTTCTTTTTCAGTCAATCAATTATTTAAGTACATGATGGTAAACTTAATTTACAAAGAAAGAGAGTAAAATAAAAACTTGTTTATGGGTTAGTTTTTTCAAATATATAATATGTAATTAACACCATAATGTACAATTAAATAAATAAAAAGATTCCATATTTTTTCTTTTTTCTCGTAAATCCATTTCATTTATGGTTTATTCCACAATGAAGTGAGTAATTCAATTCAATCTTATCATCCAATTATATTACTGAAATATTTAATATCTCAATCATTCCAGCCAGATTATACTTATCAAATTACTGAGAAATAGCCAATAGATTAATAAGCCTATCAAGTCTTCTTATAATTTCATGATGTAATTTTTTTACAATATTAATTTATTTTAGGCATCTTTGGTCTGAGAGTACATTTAATGTGACTTTGGGGGAATAAATAAAATTCTTGGTACGTCGCAATAAATATCGTTCTCTAAAAAAAGATCGCCTGCGAAGAAAAATATTCTGTAATATATAAAATTAAAGTCCAGTGTGGAATCATTGGATGAGGAAGAGCATACAACAACATAATTAACTTAGTTAACTTAGTTAACAGAGAACAATAATTATAGTTTCAAATGCAATGAAAATAGAATAGAAAATATTTATAAAAAGATATTGATTATTCAAATAGTGAAAAAACACATCATTAAGCAATTCGAAACAGACATATCTTTAAAATACCAAAGTGCAATACTAAACAGTATCAACAAACTACATGTATTTAGGCATAAAAAAGTTTAATTATCTTCCTACAGAAATAAATATAATAAATTTTTAAAAAATAACATTTAAAAAAAAGCGAAAAACTAAAACAAAAAATGTAAATTATGCATGATCTATACATTGTATAAAATATTACACTTATAAAAATAATGTCCTACCTAACTTATCTTACGGACAATCAGGTTTTAATTTTTGTATTAGGTATTTTTATTTGTTTCAGTTTCAGGGTGCGAATTAAAACTATAGATATTTTATCGAGATGCTGGTTAAAATGACAACAAATTATGTGTGCGCGTTGAAAATTGTACTTCTTTGGCTTACATAAAAAAACACCTGCTGTGTCGTATAGCTTACGTTGGAACATAGATGAACAAAGTGCGCATGCGCATTTAACAGAATTTTTATCAATCACAATTCTACGTCAACTGATAAAAATTTTTTTACATATTAATTAAGATAAATTATAGCAGTCTCATAGTGACGAATCTATGTATATGGGAAACATGTAGAGGTATTCAGAGATATTATATCATTACCAACGGCTGCCTATATGTATAATATGTCATGGTAATTACTTATTTTCGACCGCAGATGGCTAAAGTTCCTTTAAATATCAGAAAAAAGACAGATAAACAACATATATACAACTTTTAAAATTTTGGAAATTTGTGCATCTTACGGTGGATTTGGTGAACGTTACACTGTGTAAAGTGATCACTCAAGTCAGCTATTACAGGTAATAAGCCCTGCGGCCACCCTACAAAAGACTTCTATACATATTTCCCACATAAAATAGCTTCGTCTCTGTGAGACTTCTATGATTTATCTTAATTAATATTAAGAATGAATTTTAAAAAAAATTCAGTTGACGGAGAATTGTGAACGATAAGAATTCAGTTGTTGGAGCGAGAGCGACTCAGGAGGAGTGAGCGGACCAATGTGAGGATCAAACCTAAAGCTGGGACCCAACATAGACCCAGGGCCATTCTATGAGCAAAAGCTTCCGTATCGGCCCTACACTTTCACCATCCAGATTGTCATTTTTTAAATGCTGAGGCAGTTTTCTCGCTACGCCGCTAAATGATAGTAATATTAAGAAGAATAAAAATGTTCTGCTACGTAATACTAGCTGTGCCCGCGCTGCTTCGCACGCGTAGTTTTTTAGAACACTGTTTGGATCGTCATAGAACCTTCGCGAACCTTCTAGAACATTCTCCTTTCAGAACTTTCAAGAAATTTATCGAATGTATAGGAACCAGACCTAGATACACTGACACATTCCGCCACTCAGTTTAGAACCTTATAGAACTTTCGGGAATTTTCTAGAACCTTCTCCTTCCAGAACTTTCTAGAGAAGGTTTTTCCGGAACCTTCTACACTCACCGACACAGTCGGCGCGCTTATTTTGAAACAAACTGCAGCATTTGCGGCCTTCCCATAACAAGACAATGTGCCAGAAAGCACATTTTCGTCACCCACACACAGCCACCCCCACCAAACTCGCATATTTTCGATGTGACATCAACGGCTATCCTCCAACATAACCACCGGTGGGTGGTTGTGGTTGGTTGTGGAGAAAAATTGGGGGTTAGGGAAACATGGGTTTCTTTATATATATATATATATATATATATATTGATTGGTAAAACATCTCAAATTGACGGGCCAGCATTTGTGAAATAATTATCAGCTCGATTGTCCTGGTTTTTTCCCAATGGACAAGGGTGGTTGATACGGGTCCAGCCTTCTCCTGGCGACCCTCGACCCTGCTCCCGGAAAGATTAAGGCTCGCTTTGCCGCGAGGGTGGGGGTGAGAGTGAGAGGTAGTTATAACTTGTGTAATTCAATTAACGGCGCGTCCCGCCGTCAATTAGGATTAATTATTATGGGATGCAGTACTGGCGCTAATTACGAAGACATCCTTGTTCAGTTAAGATAAATCTATCCAGCCCGTACAAAAAAACACATGGCGATATGTTAAAATTTTATATTATACAAATTACATTTTTAATGAGCTTTCTTAATTTTTAGCAAGCTCTTTACATAGAATACATTTCAGATATTCAATATTTTTGCACAAAATAGTAATTGGCAAGCTGAATATTTATATATTATTATTTATATTTTATATATTTTTATTACAGAATTGAGATTGTGCCACATACCTATACACATAACTATCGTCGTAATTCATATTTCTTGAGGGTATGCGATGCATTCAATAAACTGATAAGATTATTGGATATTGATCTGTTCGAGTGCAGCCACACAAGATTAAGAAAAATTTTGAGTGCAGAATTTTTTTCTACTTAATAATTAAGTCTCTTTTTCTCTTGTCCATTCTTTGTGTATTATTTTCAACATGCCTATGTTTTTCTACTAATAATGAAGTCTCTTTTTCTTTTGTTTAAATTTTTTATTCTTTCGTTTTATATGATTCTTAACATGCCTAAGTTTTATGAAAAATTTTGAGTGCAGAATTTTTTTCCTACTTAATTATTAAGTCTCTTTTTCTCTTGTTCATTCTTTTTGTATTATTTTTAACATGCCTTTGTTTTTCTGCTAATAATTAAGTTTCTTTTTCTTTTGTTTAAATTTTTTATTCTTTCTTGTTATATAATTTTTAACATGCCTTAGTTTAATTCATAAATATTTATCATACCTAACATATTTCTAAATGTGAAGACCTGTAATTGGCCATCTATATTATATTAACGTTTTCTAATCTTCTTTGTGCTGTTTGTCTTCCATGAATATTAAATAAATAAATAAATAAATACCTACTGGAAGTATTAGGTGGTTAGCGCTTTTCATTATTACGATAAGCCCTTAATCAAACAAAAGAATAATTGAGAATGTGCCGAGTCTACAACGACTTTTTCATCGACATCGACATCTATCATGTGTCTCTGTACCACCTAAGATCACAAGTGAACATAATTCTGCGACGCAACATTGAATTAATAGTTGATTGTTGATAATATTGATTTATTACTGCAATGCGAGATATAAAAATATTAAAATATTAGGCTACTACTCCCAGTAGTAGCCTTATATTTTTTCGTGAATAGGATTTTTCTGTATGTCTTTTTAATTGATTAATTAATTTGGCTTAAAATAAAATTTCAGAGAACTTCGATCTGAAAAATTACAACTTCACAAATATGAATGTGTTCTTGAATATATGCTTATATTATCATTATGTACTACTTCAAAATTATTTCTATGTGTTAAGAAAATACGTTAATTACCAACTATTTACACTTTCATATATTTATATATATCATTTTCTTACATCTGTTAATATCTCCATCATCATCATCATCATTCTTGGCACTACAACCCTTGGTGGGTCTTGGCCTCCTCAATAATTTTCCTCCACTCATCTCGGTCTTGTGCCAGCTCTCTCCAGTGTCGAAGCTCTAAGGCAGAGATATCTTTGTTGTTCTATCTCCATTAAACTCTTATTATCTCCATATAAACAATTTTTTTCTCCATATAATCTCCATATAAACAAAACAACATGTAAATAATCCAAATAAACAAAGTTAATATCTCCATATAAACAAATAAATAAATAAATAAAATATTAATTTATTTCAAGTGATTTATTAGAAACTTAATATATTTTAGTAATAAACATTTAGAGCATGCTTCTGACTATTCCGCATCTCCGATCCAATACAATAATACTCTTTATTATCCTCCGGCTCAAATGAATCTTCCGCAAAATTCCTATTGTCCAGAAATCCTATGGACATGCCTATTTGTAGGCAGCTTTTGCAATTTTCTACAACCCTTTACAAATCTCCCTGAACACAATGAAGGAGACATAACAACCCAAATATTAATAAAACCTACAACTTTTAAATTAATTTATATTCCACCCTGTCGTAACTTTTCTCATTAATTTTTTTGATATATTTAATGAAATATTTTTACCTCACATACTGATTTAAAAAAGTGATATTTTTATTAATTGTTGGCGAATTTGTGTCACAAGTTTTAGATTCCGAAATATTTTTATCACGGATTATGTTAATTTAGCTGTCCTAGTAAAATATGCGTTAAAAATAACATGTTAGAGAATTTTATTATATTCTTACACAGGGTGTAAAAGAGCAATACTTTTAAGTCAGTCGAGAATATCCTAAAATCAACGGAGATAAGTCACTGCAAGGATTCACAAAGTCACTGGATAGGAATTTAATTTTAAACTATTCTTTAATTCACACTATTTCTCAATTAATCTGTCATCTGTGAAACACATGTAGCTTGTTAACACTTTCAAGTAAATTCCGTTTAGTTATCGCACGTAAGTATGTTTTTCGCTTAATATTTCACTCGATTATCCCGACTGGCCACACTGTGGCTTACCGCTCCGTCGCCACCGTCGCACCAGTAGGAACTTCAAAGCAAACATAAAGCGCCGCGGCGCTGGTTTAGCCTTTTTATACTAAACACGATGGTTTTTCGAATCTCCGAGATTATCCGATACAATACCAGTGTTCGCTAGAATGTTCCTTTCCAATTCATTTTGTTTATGGGAACACTTATCGTAGTGGTTATTGTATCGCGTGGGTTCCTATTCGCTAGCTTCTATGACTTGCATTCTATCACAACAATGCAAGCATTGTATGTTCGGCGCGATCGCGTTGCGTATTTATAAGACTCGATGTTCGCGATGCTTCCAGAATCTAGTAGATTATCCAGACTTTTGTAATAATTTCCAATTTATTATTTATATTTTTTTAAATTTTTATTTTATTTTTTATTATTCGAATTGAAATTTAGAAGCCTCAATAACCGTCGAGCTTGCATTCGAAGATGTATGAATGTGGATGAGGCGATAGTTGTATGTCAGGACAGAAGAGTATGGCGTTCTATCCTCGGCGTGATGGTAAGTAAGTAAGTAAGTACAATAATATTTTTTAAATTACTTGTATGTGTATGTGCGTTGTACGTTGGTTTAAAGCCTATGAATTCATTATTTTAAGTTTTTGCTTTAGAATATACTTTGTGTCTGCGATCAAGTCTATGCCAAGGGAATTCTCATATTGCAGGAATAACTTTATGATTCTACTGATAACCGAGTTTTTGGTGGCCTGAGCTTTATAGTTTTTGTAATTTACTGTACCAAATTACTTTTTTTTTACATTTAATAGTTTTTGCAATTAACTGTTCAGTTTACCAATTTACTGTAAAAGGTCTAGAGCCTTGTAAAATCCTGGAATACGTGCAATTCTTTCCGCTTCTACCATTAAGTGACAATAAATTATATTGTGGACTCTAGTTACACCCTGTATATAATTTATATAGTTTAAAGACAGAAGAATCATATATTAAACGATATCATTCTGTGATTAAAAAAGTTTTGGAAGAAACAATCATTTTAAAAAGTAAAAACTTCTGCTTCTACGTGTAACGTATGATATTTTGATGACCTTTCCATGTTGAAACGTATATTTCTTACGTGACGTACGAGGCAGGGGCGGGCGAGGCACTTAATTTAAGTAGGCAATAGGTTTTCCAGATTTTTCGAGGCTTTAATATTCCGCAGCGGGCGCCATCTTCGGAGCGCGGTATAAACCATTTTAATGTCGCCAAAAGTCTATAAATAATACCTAAGTAGATTACGTAACAATGATTCTGGATTTCTTTGAAATACGGCGTATCTCGCGGTCGGAAAACGAAAGAATTTAATAAATATGAATAGCTACGCCTCCGCGGTGAAGAAAATTATTATTAAGTTTTAGATTATTTATTCAAACGTTATGCTTTGGCAGACTTGGTGTAGATGGCGGTGGTCACCAATTTGTTGGGTGTGAGGAGGAAGTCTGAATGTATGAGTCACGTATGTATGTATGTACAAAATTATCAATTATCAAATTGACAGCTCTGATCTTCTCACAAAAGTATGTATCAGAATTCCACAGTCAACTCGTTTAAAAGATATATTTTATTACGATAATACGCGAACAAACTACCGCGTACACTCATCACTGCCTAGACTACACAGACTGGGTAATGAGTACAGTGAGTTTTGTAGATGTATTCCAGTACAGCTCGACTACTTTAAAAAGAAACGTGCTGTCGATTCTGAGACAGTGGTAGTTAAATTTTTTTATATTAGTTAGATTGTACATTAAAATCTGCTAATGTGCTAACGCTATTTAATTTTTAACATCAAATTTAGGGTATGAAAGCAAAGGCAGCAATATTTAAAAAAATGATTTGAATGCTCTCACTGAGGATTACTTATTTCAAAAGTACTGAATTCTAGATTTTATATTTTTATTACTTCCAAAATCATGTTTCCTATAAAATTTCGAATTCACTTCATTGTAAATTATCGATCCTCGATGACTGCATTATTTTTTTTACCCCATATATAGCGTTTTATTTAATTATATTTTTTATTCACGCACATTTTCAAAATGTGTTTATTTAAATTTTTTCTAATATATTTTTTTATTGCTTTCCTGTGCACTTTATTTATTTTTATTTTTATTATGATTAAACTTTAAGGATTTATTTTGTTTTCTACTATTTTTCAATGGTGCTTTGCACTGTATACAATGTATACATGCACAAATCTCATTTCTACTGTCTACTTTATTTTTCCTTCTGCAATATCCAGATTCAACTTTTATACATAATTGTTAGGACCAGAATTCTATTGTTTATTGCTGTTCTTGTCTTGGTTGACAAGCTTTCACTACAAATTATTTCTATTTTTTTTTTCGCAAAATGTGTCAGAATTTTGCAGCTTAGTTTTTTGTTGGTTGATTTTAGTTTTAGTTTTTCTTGACTTATCAACACACTTTATACTACATCTTCATTGATCATGTGGTCGATTCATGATGTCTCTAGGAGAATTCATCAGATTTTAATTTAAAATATAGATATTTCTTAAAATATTATAGGTATATGTTACGAAAACAGTTTCCAAAATTTCACCATAAGTGAACAATCTACCTAAATTCTGACGCGCAACATTCGGCGTGTTCTCGAACATCGCTGAAATTACTGGAAACAACTTTGTTCATTGTCTCCTAACTCGAGAGCTCTGTCGCAAGTTTCGATGGAACTCCAGGGCAGCTCTGAAGGTTTGCGCCAATCATGGAATATCATTCGATTGAGCGAACAATCCAGTGGCGGACTAGATAGAAAGACTCTAATTCGGAGTATCTAGTTCAGGACAATGTCATCCTTAGATTACGAATGTGAATGGTCAGATGTTCTTTATTCTCGGTATTTGCTGATGAAGTGTTAGTATGCTTATAATAAAATGGTTCATTATACTTACGAATGAATGTAACTATATTAGACCCTTTAATAAAGTCTCAGAAATGAGTTATACGGGTAATAAATAAGAAACCGTTTAGATATAATTCCGAAGACTTATTTAGAGATTTTCAAGTGCTTGATATAAGACAGCTATATACCAGTTCGATGCTGAAATTATTTTTTAAAAAACACTTCATCATTCATCATTTATACTACCTGAATCTAGAAATACTAGAAGCACAACATCGGGAAATGTTTTAGTGCCGAAAATGAACACAAAATTTGACCAACGCTTTTTCATGTTCTGTGCTCCAAGAATGTACAATATATTGCCATCGGACATTAAAGGGTTAAAAGTGAAACATTCATTTAAACAGAAGTTAACAAAGTGGTTACTAAATGTAGGTAGACTTAAAACGAAAGCAATGTGTCAAATGTGACAGCTTAGATTCTATTGTAAATCATTTTTATGTGTATTATAATTCAAATACCTTCTCTAATTTTTTTTCTGTGATGTGAATTTGTTAGGTGCACTTTATAATTATTACACACTTATTATACACTAATTATTAACTAAATTTCTAAAACAGTACAAGTAGTTGCTTTAGAACAGACTAGTCTAGTTAAGCAACTACCTTTACCTTTTCTATGTAAAAAATAATTTAGAATAAGTAAAATAAAATAAAATAAAAAATAAATGTTATGGTATGGATGTTTGGCGGGTTAGGTGTGTCCGCCCGTCCAGAAGCATATCCTTCGTGTCGGCACGTGACTTATATTGTATGAGTGCGCGTGTAATGCGTGAGATGTGAGATGTGTTATCCGAGGCAGGGTAAGTAGGCGAACGCAGGTTGTGAATTGTACTCACAATTAACAGTGTTGATTTGCTGACGCCAGTTTACAAATGTGGCGTTGCGTACAGAAAATATTGCTAGCTATGTCTACGGCTGCCTGCGAAAGAGTGATGTACCAATCAGCGGTTAGAACCTGGTTGACCACATCGCGCTGATTGGTGGAATTCGCTCGATGCGTGCGGCTAAAGCCACAGCGGGTCTGAAAAACCACAGATGCATAAAGATATAATAACATAAGGCGTCGGAACTAGAGCCTCCAAATATTCGTGATTCCAACTATTGGAATATCGAATAGTTAATGATAATATATTCGAAGATATTCGTAAAATTTTTAAGAAAGGAATAATAATAAGTGTATTATGTTATAAAAAATACTAAAAATATATTGAAAAATAATGTTGAATTAAGAAATAAAAATTTAAAAAAAACACCAAAAAAATATCTCGATAACTGACAAAATTTTAGATATGTTTATATTACCTCCTTCATATATCACACCCCACGTGCAAGTTTTTTGAAAATTATTTTGTATATAACTTCTTGTTTGTCGGCTCAAATGTTTACTAAAAAATAATAGAAAGCAGAAAAAACAAAGTGTTTTGAACGTAAGTGCTTATTGTAATAAAACTATAAAGATAAGCATGACTCTAAAAAAAGGCAAATGAAAAAGACGCCCGACTTCTTATATAGCCCATAGCGGTATACCTGAAATGACTTTCATGGCTTGCAAATGACTTTCAGGGTTCGTAAACTTTGTTTCGTTTGGAAAAATATTAATAATCTTATAATATAAACATGAGCGAATACTTTTTAAAGTATTCGAATAACGAATACTTAAAAACAGGCGAATATATTCGACATTCGAATATTCGGATTGGAGGCTCTAGTCGGAACTAAATGTCGAATTCAATGAATTGGGGTTATGTTGAATTAAGATTTATAATATCTCAGGATAACTCAGGACAAAAAGGATATTCAACATAATTACGCCACGTGTTCAAAGAGTGTTGATGCGCGATAAACGCAGTGTTTTCTGCAATTAGCATCTCACACTCGTGTGCCATTTCTCCACCTTCTTGCAGTGAAACTGTTACCCCATATTAAAAGCATGTCTTCAAAAAATTTTTTGATCCACTTGTTTTAATTTAATTTTTGTCTTGAGGGTGCGTAAAAGGGGGTGGGGGGTGAGAGGGGCAATTTCTCGCTACGCCAATGGACATTCCAGAGTCGGCAGTGCAGGAATGCTTTGACGTAAATTACGATATATTACATTTCTCTAGGGTTATTACTAACGTTTAAAAGACAGGGCCGTTGTAAAAGGCAGGTAAGGTGTCAACCATTAAAGTGTAAATCGCGTATGATACATTGGGATACATAGAATATGGGGTCCATAGCAAGTATCCTAGATATAGTTGAGTGCCCTGATTTCAGAAAATAATAGAATTAATTTCCAATCAAATATTTAAAAGAAATATATTATTAATTCAGCATACATTTTTGCATAAAATGCATAAAATTTTAGCATACATTTTGAGGGAAAAATCAAAAAATCAATTAATAAATATTGTGTAATCGTAATTGCGTTCTTTTATTGAAATTAATTAAGTCTTCTTAAATTAATTAATTCTTTGATTTTAGAATTAATATTTTAAATATTTTAAAAAACTCGTCTGAATCATCGAATTGTATAGGCCTATACAATTCGATGATTCAGATTCATGATTCTGTTATAAGCCCAAACTACCTAATTTTATCTAACCAAAACAAATCTTACCTAGCCTACTAATCAAACCAAAGCTAACCTAACCCATCTTAATTAAACCAAACCTAAATTATTCTAACCTAACCTACTGAAGTAACCTTATCAAACCTAATCTAACCCAAAAATACTCTACTCTTACCTTACCAAACCAATCCAAACATAACCTAATCCAAAAATACATTTTACAAATTTAATATCGAGAGGAAAATGTATTTTTTTATTTAATCTACTTAACATACTAGTGATAAACATTTTCACGTTTGTTATGAACATTGTTACATAGAGAATCATATATTTTGATATTTCATCAGGGGACGCAATTAGATAAAAATACATGATTACAATTTTACTATTGATTATTTAATTTAAAAATTAGACATCTTAATAATATTTTGACTATGTTCAAATTTTTCATGTACCTGCAGATTTTTTTTTGTATTTTATTTTTGTATAAGAATTCTGTTCCCAGAGGGATCATCATAATACAGATGTCTCACAGAGACGTAACTTTTTATATGGGAAAGGCTTATACTTCCTATCATATGGTTGACTTAAGTGATCACATTACACAATGTTAATGTTCACCACTTCCACCCGTCATTGATCGTCATCTGTATACCGGTTCAAGGGATGACAAATTTTGACAGCAGATTTCTTAAGCAAAATCATACGTGTACCAATACTCGTATACAACTTCTAAGAAGTTTAAAGATGTGTAGAACGTTCTGTAAAGTGATCACTCAAGCCAGCCATATGATAGTTCGTAAGCCTAATAAACCCCCAAAGACTTCCATACATCCTTTCCCCCATAAATAGCTTCATTTTCTTGAGACATCCATAATATGTGGGGTATAAAAGCAAAGGCAGCAGTATCAAAAAAAAAATGCAATCAATCATGAGTACTAATTTATCGTGTACTGAATTCGAGATTTTATAGAGAACAGAGCCTATAAATTTATATAAAAAATGGTACTGATAGGTATAGATTAACAAAACCTACAATTCAGTACATTTCAAATTAGTAATCCTCGGTGACTACATTCAAAATATTTTTTTATTTTTGCCTTTGCTTTTGTACCCCACATATGTCTGTATTAGACATCTGTTTTTTCCGAGATTTTTCAATATTTGTTTTCATTTCATTGAGAGCTTTCCGAATCGATCTGTGTGATTATTTTTTTACTTTCATTTGGATACTTTATTGACTTATAGTCTTATGGAAAATCTGTCTACGTGTTTACTCATACGGCGATTTGTCAAAGTTTTTCAATTAAGTAAACCACTCGGTGTTCGAGTATTGGGTATTCACAAACTTCCGAAACCCAACACAGATTATTTCCAAAAGCTTCGAGCTGAACCTGCGGTAATAATCTTCTGACTTCATGTGTGGCCACGTCATGCGATCTTTACCACGATATATTTTCAACCCTCAGTGTACCGTAACAGAAAATATCCATAATATGCAGGCATGACGTCAACTTATTCTTCCCTAAACAGTTTTTGATTTCAGAATATTGCCACGAGAGTGCAGCACTACACGTTTTACAATATATTGGAAATCACTAGAAATTAGGAGACATCAGTTGATAATTCTAAAAGTTTTTGACCAGAGACAAGCGATGGACATAATGGCTGAAGTGGGATACTTATTGCGGAGTTTAACGATTTAAGCAAATCAGTAAATCAATGACAAGTGGAATATTTAGGAGTGACTTATAGTGTGAATTAAAGAACAGTGCTCTGATTATATTCGTGTCTAGTGATATTAGTTAATTTATAAAACTTTAATTAATTTAAAGTATTTAATTTGCCTCGTACAGTTACGATTCCGTGATAATATTATGTCGGAAGTAAGGTACTTTTTTAACAGGTCATCTTTTACACTTACGCTTTACTTTTTTATCTTCCTCTTTCTGTTGAATAAATAGCCATTTGACTTATTCATTCCCCATGACTCGACAACCTGTGGTGAGGAAGATACCGGTCGGCCTCTAGCGATGTTCCAACGAGGCTGAGACGCCAGTATGTGCCAGCCGGTAAACAGCTTCTCGAAACCACCGATAGGGGAAACCGGAGAGCACCAGTTCGCCCGTCAGCCAAACACTTTTCTCTCGGTGGCGGTACAAATTGAGCATTACGGTTCCGACCAATACATTAATTATGAATAGACTAACTAGCATATGCGGGGGTAGTGTCCGCATAGCGCCAGCAGTCTTACCGACATGGGACCATGTTAACCAGAGGACATTGCACTACCCAATTTCCACGGTCCAATTGTTTCCATTTTCTGGATTTGCTGACCTAAATACCTACTTCCAGTCGCGAACCAGATATTCAAAGTCCATCGATCAGCGATAAGGTTTCCCTACGGGAAAGAACAAAGGATCAACGGGTTATATCGTATCATCAGTTGGTCATCCATTTTATTTCTTTAGTTCTGCTTTCACTGTACACCTTAACTTGCTCCCGGAGCTTAACTCTGGGAGAAATTAACATCAACAATACAACAAATCTTTCTTTTATTCCACGATCTACGAACCTTTCCTAACCATGTTTCAATATACTTAATAACCCATATAGTAATTACAGCCAGTATGTGATTTTTTCTAGCATACAATAATTTTCAGGCTTATTCTAGTGTATATGTTAAATAATTTAGTAGAATGTCATAAAAACGTTAAAAGGGATATTGCTTAATGTTCCACATTCAAAATATAGAAGAATCATTACTAGCTGCGAAATCTGTGTACACTGTCATGGAAAGGTCCATAGATGTCTCTAGCATAGTCTCTTTAAACATTTGAAAGATTTCTGATTTAGAACATATATACAACATTCAACAATTTAAAAATGTTTTCACGACCGTTCAGAATCTTCTGTGTATAGTTTTCTGGGATATTCTGCCGTGTATATGTGCCCTCTCTGGCCGACGTTTCAGATCGCATTGCAGGGTCCATCATCAGGGCTGATGTGTACATCAGCCATCACACATCAGCCTTGATAATGGACCCTGCAATGAGATCTGAAACGTCGGCCAGAGAGGTAACATATACACGCCAGAATATCCCAGAAAACTATACACAGAAGATTCAACAATTTGATTATTTGTAGGTGATCTTGCGATGGAATTGCGTTGTGTAAAATGACCCCTTAAGCCAGCTCATACAGGTTTCCCATATAAATACCTCAGCCTCTGTGAGACTTCTATAATTTATCTTAATTTTCTATTACATACTGTTTTTGGTATCATAGCTATATTCAAGTGACTAATCTCAACTACTAACGGCTGTAAATCTTGCGAGAGGCTTTATATTCATGTTGATACTTAGTTTGCTGTCGCGTTCATAACCTCTATTATGTTAACTTTCGGTGCCCTTGTGTGTTCACTCGATGATTTGAGTTTGAAATTGAGGCGGCGGATTTCTTGCGAATTCTGCGGGAAGAGCTTAGAATCTAGCGTTCACAATTCCCGTCGCACGGCGCGGCTGTTGGAGTTAATATTTAGATTAATCTCCAGACACTACAGTAATAATTAGTACAGCTTATCTTTCGCAGCTCAGATGTACATACAAGCGTTCTGTGTAGCGATATCCTGTGAGACACTAAGCTACTGTTTCAAAGTTAACAAAGTCTATAAGTAATCGAATACAATTATATAGTTTGTCTTAAATAAAAGTTTTGATATTATTTGTACTCACTTCAAAAGGATTCAAGCTTTCTAATTATAGTATCTTAGATGCGATCCTACAACAGTCCATATTTTCTTTGCTCTTCCACTGACCTTATTCCTGTCTAATTTCATATATTACGAGCCGTGAGATCTGCTTTCTGCCGATACCCGTTTTTCCTCTATCTTGCCCTTAAGGGGAAATACCTATCTAGATATTTCGGAAGAAACAATTTTTTAATTTTTGCATTTTCTGAAAGCTTGAGGTCTTAAAAATGTCTGGTAAAAATTTTAAGCAAAAATTCAAAAAAATAACAAAGCTCTACATGCAGGTAGCTGCCAGCCGGGCTCTTTCATAATAGAAACGTTAGACATATTTTGATTATGTTTGTGATAATGCTCGATGGTAAGGGAATTCAAAGCAAGGTGGAGGAATTATATTATGGACCTGGAATCGATGATTATATGTAAGTTGAAAAATTTCGCGATTTATTCATTACTCAATTTTCAAACACGTTTTACTCGAAACCATGTTTTCAAAATCGGTGACTTAAATACCTCGGCAACAACTAAACCGATTAACTTGAAATTTCTAGTGATTATTCTATACATAATTATCTAGTATCTATCGGTATAATAAACCCGAATTTTCCCCTAAAAAACGCTATTTCAAATTCGAAAACCTGCCATTTTGTCAAAAATTGATATTTTCAAAAACTTTTATGTGAAAGACTAAATTATAGTGTCAGTTTTGATAATCTTTTTGTTTTTTTTTTATTCTGATGACTACAAATAAAATGAGAGTGGTCATCGCAGAGCACCTTTTTTTTCGACAGTCGACAGAACCCAAAAATTTTCCGCCAACGTTGAATATTTTTAATAAAACAAATTTAACATATTATATAAAAGTATATACTTTTATGTAGTAATGATACCAAAACCATGGTTCATATAGGTTTTCCTAAAAAAATCACATAAATTGCCTTTTTCGCGCTTCGTAGGTAGGTTTCCCCCCTTAATGATCAGATGTACTTTTCTCCTCTTAGTACATGACCCAAGTATGACACCTTTTGGTATGATATTTGTCAACTACCCTCTCTCAGTTCTGACTCTGTTGCTGACCACATCAACATTATATGGTGAAACCACATTTCAAATGCTTCATGTCGGCTCATGGTACTTTTTTTGTTGGTCCATAATTCAACTCCGTACAAAAACACGGACCAAACATAGCATCTGACCATTATTTGCCGATGTTTCGGATTCAGGTTTTCGTCACAAAAAATGCGTTTCATTTTATTGAATATATCCTAGATCTAACTTCGGTTTCAGGGTCAACATTCTCTTCCAGGATACTACCGAGATGTTTAAATGTCTTTACCCTCTCCACATTGGTCACTTTTAGTTTGATAATAGTCCTTGCGTAGTCCTGACGGCTAAAAACCATCACCAAATCTTTTGTGAAAGTTAAAAAACTTCCGTGAAACTTTCACAAAAGATTTGGTAAAACCCACTTTAGACTTCGCGTTAGATTCCTGATTGTTCTGTAGGTAAGTTAGTGCATGCTTGTCTCTGACAAGATTAACACGCATGTGATAAATATTGGTGAATGTTTAACAATACAATGGTTGTGGTGTATAATGTTGTGAATATAGTAATGTCTTTTTGGTCCTGACGAAGAGACGGGTACGTCTCGAAACCGGTAGACCTTAAATCTGGTAGTGGTTTTTACTAAGTTAACTATCACTCTGTTATAATGTCTAACCACAAAGTAAATGCTTTATATAATTATTAAAATAATAATACCATTAATTTTGTTTGGAGTTTTATTAGCAATATTCTTTATATGTGTAATGACATAATAATAAAAATAATATTTGGATAATTTATATAGCGCCGTTTTCGCGAATACTCACCTCAAGGGCGATAATATGTCATTACACATATAAAGAATATTGCAAATAAAACTCCAAAAATCAAAGGGGAATGAAAAAGTTTTGGTTGCCGGCCGCACTAAGGATTGTTGCAATACATATACGAGGCAAACCGTATAATTTAAATATATACAACAAAAATTTAGTAGACGTGGTATTTCTATCATGGGTGGAAATGGCGAACGTTACATTGTGTAAAGTGATCACTTAAGCCAGCCGTACGACAGGTCGTAAGCTCTATGTACACCCAAAGACTTCTACACCTACATTACCATAAAAACTATAATTTTGTCTCTGTGAGACATCTACAATATATTGATCCATTCATTTTGTTTTGCTGTCTTGCGAATTTTTAAAAATTAATTAAATTTAATATTTTATTTCAAGTCAATAATTATCGCAGTGCGAAAGGAAGCTTTGTAATATTTATTTTATCTTTGACGTTACTTTCATTTCTTTGAAATTGTCACAACAGTGTTGCCCAAGAATAAATAAGAAACAATTGTATTTACTTGTCGGAAAAAATGCTTTCTGATTGAGAACAGAAATAAACCTCCGTTGTCACAATAGAATTAGCGCTTGTTCAGACACAGCGGGAACCGTGCCGTTTCAGAATCGCATGAGATCCGTGCGGGTCTCATTTACCTAGGTTTGTATGTGATCGTTCAGACACAACCGTGCGGTTAGGTTAGGTTAGGTTAGGTTAGGTTAGGTTAGAAAATAGACCCGCACGGCGCCCGCACGATCCTATTACTATGGAGCCTTACGAGAGCGTTCAGTCGCGTTGCGGGCACCGCACGGTTCCATGTCACAACAGGAGCACGCGTGGATTATATTCTCTTTTCTACGGTTATGGATCGCTTTGTTGACACTGAATTTTTTATTGATGAAGTGGAGACCTGTAATAGTGTGAAGATTACTCAAATATGCCAAGAACCAAGTTGGTGTTGTTGGCAGGAGTTGGTGGAGATATTTGGAAATGGTGGGAAAAAAGAGTATTTTAGAGAAGTAGGTATTTATTCACCAAAAATGAACTGACAGAATGATATTTATGTGTCTTGCCATGGAACACGGCCGTCATTAACAAAGTAATGAGCGAATATATCTCTGATATTCAAAGATGAAGAACGGCACCAGAACTGTCAAACTGACGTTTATTTTCGCGCGCACAAATCGCTTATTAACCGCGGCTGTGTGAACAGATGACACAAATCGCGTGTTTTGAAACGCGATTCTGAAACTGAACGGTTCCCGCTGTGTCTGAACAAGCGCTTAACCTCATTCCGCGGCGACGTATCAAAAATGTGTTCCGAACGCGCGACGCCGCAAAAAAGATCTTCCATATTCAGATAAATCTATCGGGAAAGCCATAGAGTTGCTATTATCTGACCGATTTATCACGGAATGGACATTACTCAAATATCGTTTTGCTGAGGGCGGGATTCGTTTTTCCCCGTTTCCCCGTTTCCCGGGAAATATCACTCGATCAATTCCCGCCGTGTATATTATTCCAGGAGGAATATTTTCCTGATTGGATTCTGCTCGGATGACGGGAAGTCGCATTAGAAGGATGGATCCTTCGCGCGCAATTGCGACAACACAATCCAATCACGAATCACGATCATTTACAAAAATGTACGATAAAATCTCATTTAACCCTCAGGGCGCTGAAACCAAAATGTTTTAATTTACTTTAATTGTTTTCAGAGGACTTTTTATTTTATTTAACTTGATGATATTATTATAGATGTTGAATAATATTAAATTTGGTATACCTGCGTTTAATAACTTTTATAATTATTTATTTTTGGGGTAGTAAAATGAATAATTTTGAATGTTTAGAAATTAAAATAAATTTGAATTCGGGTATTAATTTACTTAACAATATTAACTCTTCTACTCTTCTCTTAATATTCCCTTTACAACATCTATTTTTTCAATACCTAAGCATCACAATTTTTTGAGTACCTAAACATTATTTATATTTGATCTTAATTGTTAATATTTGAACTTAATAAATGTAAAAATTCTTTATTTAAAAAGTAGTCATTTTGATACTTATCTATCTGAGAGATTCCGTTTCTCTTGAAACTTTGAAAAAAAAAATTAACTGAGGCAGAGATAAAAAAGTTAATATTATTTATTAAGTTTTAAGTTAATATTATTTACGAAGATGAGTCAAAAACTATCAACACATTCGCCACAACAAAGCTTGTCATGCTGTTTTTGCGCATGCGTGTTTATAATTGGTACATCTCCGGTCATGTGTACCAAATTCGATACCGATCGGGTCATTTGCCTTTCGGCTGTTAATGGGCAATGATCCGATTTCTTTGTCGATGGATATGAAAGAGCCTGGAATTCATCGTAGATTTTTATCATAACGAGGGAACGGTGCTTCATAACGTAAAAGTGTTTTTTTGTGGATTGAGAAGATTAAGAGAAGCAGGAGGAGCATGATGAATGGAGAATGATGAAGAAGTGGGACCTCCACCACAGACGATAAGATTCGGCAAGTTTAAGAGATAGTTATAGCGAATAGGAGACTGATTATCGGTGAGGTAGCGACTTATTTGAATATCGTTCATGGTCCTGTTCATCAAATCATCCACGGCGAGCTTGGCTTCCGTAAAGTCTGTGCGTGATGGGAACCTAAACAGAACCTGGATTATTGGACTGGTGCATTGACAAGAGAAGTGACTATCGAAAAATGATGTACATCATCCTCTACCTTTGTGAAAATTAATTATTGAATAAAAAGTGTGCATACCTATTTAATTGGTGTTTCTGGACAGCAGTCTGGATTTTATCTGCTTTTATAGGCGGAAAAAACAGCAATTTGCGCTCACTATGCGCTTCTGGATCTCCTCTGTAGTATTATTGTTGCTTGTTATCAGGGATCCTAGGTATGTAAATCTTGGTACCGTTTCAAAATTTTGACTTCCAAACGAGAGAGTTGGGTTTTGTTGGATGCATCCTATGGCCATATATTTTGTCTTCTGCTGGTTTACTATGAGACCCATGTTTTTGGCAGAACTTTCAAGATTTATGAAGGTATTACATAAAGCATCAGGAGTTTTCGCAATTATGTCGATATCATCAGCGTAAGCTAATAGTTGCACAGAATTGTCAAATATCGTTGCTATAATCTCAATTCCTGAGTCACGAATAACTTTTTCTAAGGCTATGTTGAATAAGAGGCAGGCCAATCCATCTCCTTGTCTCACACCGTGGAGCGCTTCAAAGGGCTCGGACAGATCACTGCCAACTCTGACTCTACACGTTACTGGGGACATTGTTAATTTCAGAAACACCAAGATATTAGTGTACAAAACGCTTATTAGGCCAGTGCTCACGTACGCAGCTGAGACGTGGGTACTAACTAATAGGAATGAGCGAGCACTGGACGTTTTTGAAAGGAAAATTTTGAGGCGTATCTTCGGACCGGTTCTAGAAAATGGACTTTGGCGCAGACGTTACAACAATGAGCTCTATACTCTATTTAAGGAGCCAAACGTCACAAAATTTATAAAACTGGGAAGACTTCGGTGGCTGGGTTATGTGGAGAGAATGTCCGAGCATCAAGCACCAAAGTCCCTGCTGAACTCAAGGCCAATAGGGCGAAGGAGTTTAAGAAGGCCAAAACTAAGACGGAGTGACAACGTCCTCAAAGATATCTCTGCCTTAGAGCTTCGAAACTGGAGAGAGCTGGCACTAGACCGAGATGAGTGGAGGAAAATTATTGAGGAGGCCAAGACCCACCAAGGGTTGTAGTGCCAAGAATGATGATGATGATGACTTATTTAATTACCCCTTGTCGGTGCCTCAAAGTGGTCTAACCTCTTTAAGTACTACATAAGTTATAAAAGTTAACCTCTTTAAGTACTACATTAAGGGACATTTAAGTACTACATAAGCACCAAAACGGGATGGACGGTTCTTTGATTGTTTTGTTTATTTTTGACGATATGGAGATGGGGGGATCTGGGTGGTGATCACATCAGCAATATTTATTTATTTCCTTTTTCTGATTTTTCTGCAAAACTTAGTAAATTCTGATTTGAACACATATAGCAACAATACTTGTCTATACTCGAAAGCAAAAAGCAAGTTCAGGGATTCCCCAAAATAATTTATATTACTTACTTGCTCTCACGCGATGTTTTACGGTTAAGTTAGAAAAAACAAAAGTAGGGAATATTTTGAGTTTGTTCAAATCTTTCAGAACAGTGCTGGATTTATGTCACACAGACATTATTAATCAATTAATGTATGGTATATTCTATCATGGGTGGAAATGGCGAATGTTACAATTGTGTAAAGTGATCACTTAAGCCAACCATAAAAAGATAGGTCATAAGTCCTATGTACACCCAAATGACTTCTATACCTACTTTCCCATAATTAATTCAGTTTCGTCTCTGTGAGATATCTATAATATACATTAATTCAAAAGTAGGGAAATTACTGTACGCGCTATTCATTTGTCTAAATTTGTTCTGTCTTTAATTGTTCTATTATATGTTGGGAAAGTAATATTTAAATACTATGTTAATAGTTTGCTTGAATAAATATTAAATGGGCATAAAACTCCTTTATCGTCGATAAATTCCTTCTAGACTTGATAACTGCTGCTCATGAATAACAATAAATAAATCTGAAGAGATTAAAAAATATAAATATGAACCAATGTTTACATAAGCATAGGAGAGGGGAGTAAGAACTTTTCTTATTTTTTCCAATAAGAGGGTTAGGGGGGGGGTTAAAAAATTACTAAAATTCTGCTTACATAATACTTGAATGACCCCCTAAAACTTAGTCATGATGAACGAATGGGTGAGTAGCAGATGGTATGGAATAAATATGATGTGAGTTTAGATGGCAACCGGAAATATAATAATAAGTTTAAAAAATGGCAATACTATTTTTATTATTATTTCTTATCTCACTCCACTGGATGGTTAAAAATGTGTAAAAAAAATACAAACAACATGGTAGATTCGAAAAATAAAAAGCTTCAAACACAATTAGATATAAATTTCATGAAATACTCCGAAACAAATATAATAAAACTTAAGACGTAAAATGTAAATGTACACAAAATGTGAAAAAGTTTTCACTCAGATTAAGATACTTTTTTAATGTTTTTTTAATATTTTATAAACTAATAGTTCTAAACTTACCATTTTAATATCCTTATTTATATTTGATAAAAGGTTATCTCTTCCCCTGTTATATATATTTTTTAAGGAGGCAAATTTTTTTAATAATAAGTTTATTATCATCATCATCATCATCACTATTGGCACTACAACCCATGGTGGGTCTTGGCCTCCTCAATAATCTTCCTCCACTCATCTCGGTTTAGTGCCAGCTCTCTCCAGTTCCGAAGCTCTAAGGCAGACATGTCTTTAAGGACGTTGTCACTCCATCTTAATTTTTGTCTTCTTAAGCTCCTTCACCAATAGGGCCTTGAGTTCAGCAGGGACTTTGGTGCTTGATGTTCCAACATTCTCTCCACATGACCCAACCACCGAAGTCTTCCCAGTTTTATAAATTTTGTGACGTTTGGCTCCTTAAACAGAGTAAAGAGCTCATTGTTGTAACGTCTGCGCCAAAGTCCATTTTCTAGAACCGGTCCGAAGATACGTCTCAAAATTTTCTTTTCAAAAACGTCCAGTGCTCGCTCATTCCTCTTAGTTAGTATCTACGTCTCAGCTGCGTACGGGAGCACTGGCCTAATAAGCGTTTTGTACACTAATATCTTGGTGTTTCTGGACAGCAGTCTGGATTTTATCTGCTTTTGTAAATAAGTTTATTATAGACGGTATTAAATTGAGTATCCATAACCCAAGTCAACACCAGCGATTATTTTAAATTGCACATATATTTATATACTATAATTTTAAAATGGAGATACCTTTTTGTTTCTTCTGAATTTACATTTATTATTTTATAGAATTTACACTTCTTGGAAATAAATTTTCTTTGGTTTTGAATATTACATCAATGCAATAATCACCATTTTGCTCATCACACTTACGCACTCTTTCTAGGGAGTGAACTATCAATGTTTCTTGGTTTATTTTTTCAATTTCTTCACCGATGTTAACCTTCAATTACTGAATGGTTGCAAAATTATTGTGGCATAATCTATCTTTCAAATACCCCCAGAAAAAGTCTGAAGCAATTAAGTCTGGTGAGCGTGACGACCACTTTGATTTTTATTTTATTTTATAGATACTTTATTTCACTGCATCTCTGATAAAACACTGAATATAATTATTTCCTTGCAATTCATTATCAACCTTGTGATTCAGAAACAATTTTAATACATTTTCTGGTTTCTAAATTTATTTAAGTCCATTTTAAAAGTTAAAATAATTCTCGAAATACAAAAATTTCATACGCGTCATGTTATTCGAATGTTTTATTTTTAATTCTTCTTTCGTTTAGTTTTTATTTCATATTCATGTTATAAATAAGATCTTAAACAGTTTTATGTAATTATTCAAAAAAATAATTCACGGCGTTAGGTAGGTTTTGATTTTCGACTAGGGGAAGGTGGTGTCAATAGTAACAGGTGTCGATTGTAACAGTCGCCGTATATTTTTAAATATTGGTCATTTAATAGGACAAGTAGTACCGTCTATTAGACGGGATCAATAGCTATCAAAGAACGCCATTTTGCGTTAACATCAGTTTGAATGTATCGGTATATTGGATATCATCGTATTTCGGCCTAGTGAAGTAAAAAAATCATTAAATAGTCATCTTTTTGTATTCGTCAAATTGTAAGTATTTTTTATTGTTTTATTGTGTGTTGGTATTCAGAATATGGTTTATAATCATGATGTGTATATATTTTAACGGTTTTTTTAATAGTTTAAGATAAAACATAACCTTAATGCAATGTGGCGAAAGGTGTCAATTGTAACAGTGTAAAGGGTGTCAATTGTAACATGTTACAATTGACACATTCGAGATAATAATGTAATGTAATTGGAAGTTAATATCATTTTGGGTTCCTGGTTGTTAAAAATGGTTAAACCTAGAGAACGAAAGACAAATAGGGGAAAAACATCCAAAGAAACCTTTGAGAAGACACATTTATATACAAGATTTTATAAAAAAATGGAAACGTGTCAATAAGAAAAGCAGCCAAGCATATCGAAATATAACACGTATCTCCGTATCATAGATACATGGAACGCATCAAAAAAGATGGATCTGTCCCAGTATTAGGATATTTACCCCACAACATGTTATTATCTAATCAGAAAAAGAATTAGCTGACTACTGTGAATTTTAATAAATTCTAATTTTTTCATTCCTCACTCTATCGACCAAAGATTTTACACACAAGCGTCATAGTGACCGCATTTCCACCGCATTCAGTCTACTTTCATTCCTCTTTTGCCAATTCCAGGCTTCACTTCCATACATCAGGGTAAGCACTAGAACACTATTATGTACCGCTAGTCGTGCTTCCTTTGACAGATACTTTTTGGCCATAATTGCATGAGGCTCATGCATACATGAGGCGAGTGTTGAAAGCAATAGGAATAAAGGGCGTCCGTGAAAGACCTGGCACGATCAGATACTACAAGTATTTGAGGATGGCCCTATTTAAAGCCGCAAACAACCGTAGAACTTGTATGAGAAGATGTATAAATGTGGCCGAAGCAAAAGTGGTGTGCCAGGATAGAAGAGTGTGGTGTTCAATCCTCTCTGCATACCCCTGCGAGGAAACGGCGTGATGGTTAGTTAGTTTGTTAGTCAAAATAAATTATCAACAACTATTACTCCAATAACATCAACAACTCAACTCTGACATATCCCACTGGTTGGGATGAAGTTGGTATGGCTTCGAAAGATTAGCTGATTGCATTTATCAGAAGGAATCCTTCGTATTGAGTAACAAAGCTGCCAAAAATAAGCAAGGTAAAAGAAGAACATAAACTTGTATAATAACCGAGAAAAAAGAAGAAACTGATGATGCTTTATGTTTAATTTATACCAAACCATATTCAACAAGGAAGGAGGGTTGGATCCAGTGTTCCTCCTGTAAATTATAGGCGCACGAGAATTGTGCCCAAACCAAACAATTAAATTATGTGTTTCAATTGTAAATGTGATAATGATTGAGCAATTTGAACTACTTTCATAAAATTGTTTAAGGGAAGCATATTAAATTAATTTTTTTCTAATTATTTTATAAATATTGGTTTTTATAATTAGATAATTTGTTTTTATGTATCTTACAACTTTATAGTCATTTAGTACATAAAAATATACCTAATAAAAATAAGTAGATACATTATGTTTTGTACGACTTATGTTACAATTGACACCACGAGTGTTACTATCGACACCACTGTGGTGTCAAATGTAACAGTTTTCTTCTTTTTTTAATTTTCAAATAAACAAAAATTCTTAATACCTTCAATTTTTTTAACCATACACTTAGTTCCTAAATATATGGAAGTGCTTTGAAAAAAAAAATCAGGTAATTTAACCGGTTAATTATTTTGTTATAAACCAGAATGTCTATTTTGTTACTTTTGACACCACCTTCCCCTACTCATATAACAAAACTCTGTATCAAAGTAATTCTTTCAAGCTTTAGAACTTCAGAAAGATATTTAAAATAAATATAGAATAAAAATAAATAATTAATGAATAAAAACTATAATGAGGGACTGCCTAGGAATTGAAACCGGATTTACCACTGGGCGACCATCGCCAGCTATGTGCTTCTCTGCTTCACAAAGGTTCTCTCCTCATCATCATCACTCTTGGCACTACAATCCCTGGTGGGACTTGGCCTCCTCAAGAGTCTATATATAGATAGGATAGGAGAGAACCTTTATAGATATTATGCAATATTCGTATCCGTCACACGCATCACCGACAGAGCAATAATTAGTATAGGTACTTATTATACAACATGACAGAAATACTAACATAGGAACGTAATTTCTGATTAAATGTCTCGTAGAATATGAACATTTTTCTATTTTCTTATGAAAGTTCTTTCCCCCGCGGCCAATTACATGAATAATAAATAATCCAGGGCTTAATAAAGAAATGGAATAAGCCGTCTCGGAGCGGATGACAAATATCTCTAGAGATTTCATCTCGCTGTTAATGAGAATGCCTCGAAGGTATTGGAATATTTATTGGGATTGATTTTATTGAGTTAATTTCGAAAGAAAACGTCAGTTTTCCCTGTGGATTGTGACTTCATTTTCTTCTATCGATGTCAACGGCTTAAAATTTAAGATGAAATTGTTCGATTAACCGACATTTGAATTAAGGATTTCTGTTGAAATTTTTATACCAAACCAGTTCTAAAAACAGCGTACCATCAGAAACTGGTAGATGGTTTGGTGTCCAGAAAATTCAAACTTAAGGAGTTGCGCCACCCCCTAATATATACCTTTTTTTAAATAATTTTCTAGCTTATCACCCAATAAAATAGTGTTTTTTATTATTATTATTATTTCTTGCAAATATAAAACATTATAACTTTATTAATATTGAATATTTCTTAATTCTGTTAGTACGGATTCTAGATAAAAAAAACATTTTGCGTACATATAAATATTAATTAAAACTTTGCGCAGCCTAGGACACTAAAAAAAATTTTTTTGTCCGCGGCCTGTCGGTTAATGCTTATATTTTCTTAAAATTATTATCAATAATGTGCAGTTTATTACTTTTATATAAGAATATAGGTTTTATCTAAGTTATTGCCTTAAATTGCAGTTTAGAATATACATTTTGATATAAATGCCGAAATATGCATTTGCAGTGAATGTGCCGTGCCGCCTTAAGGAACAAGAACTTCCTGCACTTCATCGGCGGCCTCTTCAATGTTTTCTTCAGTACGCACGGCGCTAGAACCGCGTTTGAAAGTTTCAACCATAGATGTAAAATGGTGACGACTTGGTCAAACTTTGTGATATTCCGCATCACATTTCCTATGTTTGCGGCGCCATGTTTTTTCTTCCATTCGAATCGGTCGCTCGAGCCGCAGACTTCTTCACTGACTCGTCCAAACTGCTGCTAGCAGTAAAAGCGGCGAGCCGTAACGAGCGGCTGTGGCTGCGTATCTCTTATATACAGTGCATACTTTTTCCTACTTCTTGTTACACGTTTCCGTCGCATCTCGAAATCAGTCCCATGAACAGAACGTAAAGATGTTACACATCAAAAAATTAAAAGAATCAAACATCTCCTTGTAAAAAAGCACTTGATAGGTAGAAATCTTAATTTCAGGCTTCCAAGGTAGGGTAATGCCTTAATTAACTAATTATCCTATTAATTAATATGCATCATAGACCAACGTAAATTCTTTGTCCACAATTTAGCACCTTGTCTAGTGACATGCTTGTCTTGCATGTTTGCTTATTGGAAAAAATAATACGATTTTGTAAATTTTGAGACAATTATGTAAAGTTCTTCAATAATCGGGTTCGAAACTCACTCCAGACCAGCAAGTAAGTCCTATTTTCGTAGCACAAGCGTTTAGCTTACTTTGAAAATAGAATGAATATTGATATGATACGTATTCCGTGTTTGCATCTCTATTATTTAAAAAAAAAATGTAGAATGATTTTTTGGTAACATTTTTAATATGATTAACAATAATAACTTTTTAATATACAGCTTCCTAAAATACTTATAAATTAAAATTAGGTAGGTATATATTAAATAATAGATGATTTTTTTTTTAAATTGGGGTTTCATGTATTGTTTTGTAATTATTGTAATTATTTTTATATAGGAATAACATCTAGAAATGTTGACGTGAGAGTTAAGAAACACTTAAAGTGTTTAAAAAGCAATAATTCTAATAACAAAAAAAACAAAATCAAAATGTTCTCACATTTGTATACCTATAAAATTCTCAGTAACAAAGTGCTAAAATATTTTTTAGATAAAATTATTGTGAATAGTGTTGTACATAGCCATAATACTAGAAATAGAAATAAAATAAGATTACCATATAAGAAAAAAGTGTATTCCCAGAATTGTCTAATGAATAAAGGTGTAAAAATATATGATAGGAAACTGAAAAACATGAAGAATATAAATAACATGAATGATTTTAAAAACAAATGCTTTAATTATTGTAAAAATAGTAAAGAATTGTAGAGCGTAAGATGAATTATATATTATATTATAGATTGTAACATAGTTTTTATAAATATTTTATTTAATTTATTTTATTGATAATATTTTATTACAATAATATTTTATTACATATAATATTTTATTACAATGATAGCTAGCAAATATTAACAATTCAATTTTTTTACATGTTATACCTCACCGAAAAGAATTACGATTCTTGTATGTGGTGAGGGATAATCACTTACAATCATATTGGTAGTGTAATCTAATTTAATAAACAATGAGAATTAGGTAATATGCTATTTATATTAGGTCCTTACATATGAAATTGGCGTTTTGCGGTACTGGCAAATTTGATCTCAAATATCTTCTCTTTGGTTAGGAATTCCAAATCCAAATTTATACAGCTATTTACTCATGTATTTGTGTTTTGAAAATTATAATTCATTTGTTTTTTCCTCAATTGTTTTTTTCTTTACATCACTCAGTTTACAAAATGAAAAACTTGAAATATCGCGTTATTTAGGAGTACGAGTTCCACCGTGGCACCAATGCTGCAGAAACGGCTCGAAGGATTAATGATGTGTATGGCGACGGTGCCGCAAAAGAAAACACAGTGCGTTTTTGGTTCCAACGTTTTCGTTCTGGAAATTTCGACCTGCAGAACAAGCCCCGTGGACGGCCGGAGACCAAAGTTGATAATGAAGAATTGAAGGCTATTGTGGAAGCGGATCCATCGCAAACCACATCCGAGTTAGCTGCAGGCTGCGGTGTTAGTGATAAAACTGTTTTAATCCACTTGAAGCAAATTGGTAAGGTGAAAAAGCTTGAAAGGTGGGTACCTCACGAATTGAGTGAAGCAAATCAACAAACGCGAGTTACTTGTGAGCGTTTGGTGGACTAGTGCTGGTGTCGTTCACTACAGCTTTCTTAAATCTGGCCACACGATTACGGCAGATGTCTATTGTCAGCAACTGCAAACCATGATGGAAAAGCTAGCTGATAAACAACCGAGGCTGGTTAATCGCTCTAGGCCACTGCTGCTTCATGATAACGCTAGACCACACACTGCACAACAGACGGCTACCAAATTAGAGGAGCTTCAATTGGAATGTCTAAGACATCCACCGTACTCTCCGGACCTTGCCCCAACAGATTACCATTTTTTTCGAAATTTGGATAACTTCTTGCAAAGGAAAAAATTCAACTCCGATGGGGCAGTCCAAACCGCCTTCAAAGATTTTATTGATTCCCGTCCGAATGGTTTTTTTAGTAAAGGGATCGATGAACTACCTATGAGATGGCAAAAGTGCATAGATAGCAATGGTACATACTTTGATTAAATAAATATATTATAATAAAAAAAAATCGGCTTTATGTTCCTCCCATACTAAACGCCAATTTCATATGTAAGGACCTATATAATATATCTAAAATCTTTGAACAAGCAGTCAAAAGAGACTAAACTCAATCACAAAAGTCAATTCTACAATAAATGAGAATGCATTCGGGTTATATTATATTATGTAAATGTAAATGTGTGAGTTATTATGGATAGTATATTAGTTATATATTGTAAAATATAAAGTGTAAAATACTGGTTAATATTCAGGAGTTTAATATTAACAAACTTAAGAAATAAATAAAAAAATATATTTATTTTAGTTTGTTAATTTTTGAGTGTTTTTAGTATTCACGTTCTTCACTTTCAACGTACCTCGAAAAGTATGTGCAGGAACGAGTCACAATCGACAATTATTTCGACGTCGATCATTAAGAGCAAGTTTGACGAGGGGACTAGAGAAGTACTCAAACAGCACGAAGCGCTTGTAATTATAAATTAACGACTGTTTCTGGATTCCTACGGCATAAGAATACGCCCCACGTGACATTAAGCCCAACTTAAAAAGTCCAATTTAAAGTTGGCCATGTAAGTATACATTAGCAGTTTGCTTAAACTTTGTAGTTGAGTATACTTTTTGTTTTCACGGTTCGGTATCCCGAAGCTTTCTCACACTACGCACAATTTGTTGTAATAATAATAATCTATATAAATAAAAATGTAAATGTTCGTTTGTACAAAATCGCTAATCTCCGAAAGTTCTTCACCAATTGTTTTGAAATTTTGGCACAACGTTGCATTCAAATATGAGGATGTTTTTGTATACTTACTTTGTTTTTATAAACCTACTATTTATTTATATAAATATCTATATAAATAAAAATGTAAATGTTCGTTTGTACAAATCGCTTATCTCTGAAAGTTCTCAGTTCACCGATTGCTTTGAAATTTTGGCACAACGAGTATGTTTTTATATACCTACTTTGTTTGTATATACCTACTATTTATTTATATAAATAAAAAAAATAATGTTCGGTTGTCCAAAACCTTAAATCTTCTAAAACTCTCCAACTATTGCTTTGAAATTTCGACACAAAATAACGTTTCATTTGATTTTGCACAAATTATTTAAAAATACATTAAATAAAAAAAATAAAAAATTTAATTAAAGCGTTTGAATAATATCTGCTCCATACTTCTGTTAGTCGCTTATAACAACTTACTTAAAGGTGATGTGTGTGTGTGTGTGTGTGTGTGTGTGTGTGTGTGTGTGCGTGTGTGCGTGGGTACGTGTATATGCGCTGTACGTTGGGTTAGCGTATAAAATTATTATTTGCTTAAGAATATAGAAGTTTTTGCTTAAGAATATACTTTGTGTCGGCGAATAAGTCTACGCCAAGAGAATTCTCGTATTGCAAGAATAAGTTTATGATTCTACTGATAACCGAGTTTTTTGCGGCCCGAGTTTTATAGTTTTTGGGTCGGAAAAGAGTGGTATGTCATCAACGACGGGTTAGTACGTGAAAGTCAATACTTGACAATAACTCAGGATAGCCCACGTCATTATTTAATTTATTACGAAGAAATTTAATATCTAGGCATTTGCGTCTAGAAGCTAGGAAGGTGCATATTATGATAAGTCAATCGCTTTTGGAATTTACGCTGAATACGTTCAATGTTATTTATATGTACTTGATATGAGATACGAGACACCCAGTATAGTGGGTCCATAGATCGCAGAGTACGCCTCTTTGATGTATGCGTGTAATTCATTGCCATAACTTGGTAACTTCGTGGTTTCGGTTCAAGTGCCTGTCTAGATTCGCAATTGATTTAATGTGATGAATGTTCCAGCGGAACACTCAATAGGGCCAGCGAGAGACGCGGCGTACGATCAGAACGCTTATCTCTCTTTATATATTATTCATATAACAAAATCTACACTATAACTCTTTATATTACTTTATATAACAAACAAGATCGTTATAATTGGCAGGCTTAGGACAGGTATAATTTGGAGATTTACGGGAAACGTATACGGAACTCTGTATAGGGTGGCAGAGCTCATTACCTGCATGAGTTGGCTAATTATACACACATACATTTACAGTCCTTCCTTTGACAAGGCATACATAGATTTCACAGCTGGTAATGATAACTTTATACTTTTAAAGGAATATAAAGCAAAATTATTTTTTTAAGTATATATGATATTCTTCCGAATTACTTAACAAAAACTTTAGAATAACGTATAGGTACACTAGAAAATTATTATTTTCAATTTAATTATTTGTATAGACCAGTATTTAATATAAAATATATCATATATATGTTCATAATATATATCATATATATGTTCTGAGAACACAATTACTGGATTTAGTCCACAGAGATTAATTAAAATTAATTAAGATACACTAAAGAAGTCTCACAGAGACTTTAGCCAGCTCACATAAGTCATAAGCCCTGGTCCACCCTATAAAAACTTGCAAACACTTTTCCCATATAAATAGCTTCGTCTCTGTGAGACTTTAATTTATCTTAATTAATAAATTTCCCCCTGTGGCTAAATCCACTAACCGTGTTCTCAGACAAAAATATAAAATTTGGTTTAATTGTCAATCGCAAAATATTTTTAAATGTTTTCTTTTTCCTTTATTTTTGTCTTATATTCTAAATTTGTCATTCACGAAAATTGTCAATTTCATTTATTCAACAAATTTAGATTTTCACAATTTTTTCTTCACAGGGATGTGCAGAATGAATGAAATGCCATACCATTTCGTCTTAGCACACCATTCTTGCTTCATCCACCTTCATACATCTTCTCATTATCGCTCGTCGGTTATTGAAGCATTTAACAGTGCTGTTCTCATATAAATACTGTGCTGTCCAAACATAAAGACGCTCAATTCAGAAGCTGACGAATGATTGGTTATTGCATTGAAAGTTAGAAATGTTCATTTGATAACGATTTCAGCTGTGTAATCGAAATGCCAAAAAGGGGACTCTCGTACAGATTTCTGCATTTCATGTTATTGTCGATGTTTGTCTAAAAAATCTTTTGTTTGTCACCATGCCTAAAACGTTTTATGTGATATTCGAGAAATTATTTATTGTGAAAACAACGTAATTTTCAGGTCTATTTTTTGAAATGAAAAACACATTCATTCGTTGGACATTCAATGCGGCTATCGAAATTATATAGTTCTTTTGAATAATGGACCGTTTTAGGCCGAAAATTGATAAAACTAGAAAGTGGGGAGATACTTGGACATTTTTTGAAAAAGAACAACGTCTGAATAAGGAAGCCATATTGAATTCTTGTCAATTGTCTGTTTAATTGTAGGTTCATCAATGATTCGATCGTTGTTTAATAAAGTTTTTATTTGTCTCTATTTAAGTTACATTTCTGTATATATGAGTTTTAATTCTTTTCATGAAACTCAATAGAATAATCGACTGTGATTATTTAAGATTTTTACAACTAAATAGTTTAATCGTCATCAATATGTAATTTTGTGTTTATTGTAGTTATTAAGTATCTATTACTTCTACCGCGTGTACATGAGTACATGCACGATTTTTTTAAATGGATTTTTCTCTGTTGGCAAAACGTTTCGTTAAAATGATAATTAAAATTCAAACTCTGTTGTTCTCATCTTTTTTCGAAAACGGAAAACTGTAAAACTGGAAACTTTTCAGAGTAAACATACGAGTACCGTACTGTTATAAAGCAGGAAAGTTCCATCCGCGTAGTATTACCTGTACGCATATATGAGTGCTTTATTTATTAACTTTCAGCGCACTATCATGCCTTGGAACCACAGGGTGTCATCTTATATTTTCATCAATTTGAAAAATTGAGCTTCGAAGTTCTGAAAAACTTTTTTTTACTTCCTTTCTTTAAACTCGTGGCGTCTGCTTGCTTGCCGTCGAAAAAACTTTGGCTCGATTTTTAACCCTTTTCCCGTGATCCAATTGAGCTGAAACCTGGCAAGTAGACTCGTGGCGACGATCCATAAGATCTATCAAATTTTCGTTAAAAAAAAAATATTTATAGTATAACTTCGGATTTTTAGAAATTTTTTTGGTTTTTTCAAATTGGAATCATTAGAAAAATTTGATTATTAGCAACGGCAGCCCGATAACGTCGCGGAATATTTTCTAAATTTGAATTACTCCATCGGTATACATAATAGGTACTTCACTAGGAATTTCGAAAATCTAAATTGACTGACAAATGTTTTTAGAATTTAATCTTCAAAGCTTGAAGTGTCTTATCAAAGCTCGAAACATCTGACATTTTAGAAATATATTAAATTACTGTAAGTTTACTACTATGTTTTTTGTTTTAATTCGTCTTTAATTGTTGTTATATTTTACAAAGAAAGGGAGTATAATAAAAACTTGGTTTTTATGGGTTAGTTTTTTTTGATTTCTGGTGATTATTCGAGTTTGATTTGTTCTCGAATACGGTAATATCGTCATTTATCGAGCAAAATAATTTTGTGCGGACATTATTAAAATAATTAATAAAATAAAATAAAGTGGTAAAAACAAAGTATATTTTTATTGCACATTTTTATGACACAGCCCATGTGTTTAGGGGCCGGTTGTTTGATCAGTAGTTAGATTAATACTTATACAAAAGCCATAGATTTTTTAAAATTGATGTTTTGGTTGGTGGAAAATGCATAAATCTATTTTTTTTAACAATTACTCTAACTCCTGATCCAACAATAGGTCCTTAAATTCAACGTGTTAAATTTAAAATATTTTCTATACGTACTTTTAGAGAAAATTTCTATTCCCGAAGAATTTTAATGACAAAAAAGTCAAACTATTTTTAGAAATTTCTCAAGAACACACTACTGGATATATTATAGATGTCTCATGGAGACGAAGCCTTTTTTATATGGGAGAGTGGGTATGGAAAACTTTATGGGTGTTGTCGTAAGGCTGGCTTAAGTGATCACTTTACACAATGTTATGTTCACCAATTCTACCTATGATAGACTACCAAATCTATCAAAAACAAGTCACAAAAAAAAAATTAAAGATATGGTAGTCTATCATGGGTTACATTTTGTAAAGTGATCACTTAAGCCAGCCGTACAATTTTTATTTTTATTTAATTACATACAGCATTATTACATTTTTTCTAGTCTATTTTAAGTACATATATATCGATACATAAATTTATTATATTGTTGTACCTCTCCAAAAAGTGACTAACTCTTGTGTTTGGACAGGAACTTACACTTATATATATATATATATATATATATATATATATTTATATATGTTAATATTAAGATTTTCGCGGGTAAAAGATGGAGGATTATTTTCTAGGATAACCCGCGTATTGTAGTCTCGAGAAAGACTGTTATATTGTACCCAACGTTTCGGACAGATAGCACTGGCCATTTTCAAAGGGATTTTGCGCCTTGTATTTCGAGTTCTGTTTTGGATTGATGGCAAGCACACCCGTTCACTCCAGAAGTCGAGATCCAAAATGGAGATTCATTCGGCCAATATGGCCAGTGCTATCTGTCCGAAACGTTGGGTACAATATAACAGTCTTTCTCAAGACTGCAATACGCGGGTTATCCTAGAAAATAATCCTTCATATTTATATATATTTATACATATACTTATTTATTTATTTTGTTTTTTTTTATAGTACATAAATGTATATAAGAGGAAAAAAGTTACTAAATATGCGATAATAAATGCATTTATGTGGAACAATAAATTAAAAAAGAAAAAATAACAATAAGCAAACAATTAAAAAATAAATAAAGTAAAGAGAGAAATATAATAAAATTTTAAGCAAAGATAATAATAGGTCGTAAGCCCTATGAAGAGCCATAAAGTTTATCATACCTATTTTATTATATCAAAATATAGCTTCGTCTCTACGAGACATCTATAGGTAATAAAACAAAAAAGTCAATTTTGACCAAAATGTCAGATTCTACCTTGTCGTTCCAAGGTCGCGCCATGGCAGGAAGAATGATGTCGGGTCCCGAGGAGGGATGCTGAAATTTCCTTCATAACCTGACCCGCTGTACATCATTTCGTTATTCGTATCATTTTTCATTGAATTACTTTTCTAGACCTGCACCCTCGCGGCCCTCGCCATTTGTCTCCGTCCCTCGTCGCAGCTGATAACACCTGCCAATTTCTGTCTCGGCCTTTCTCTCCGTCGTGTCGTCTTCCTCCAATTCATTTTTCTGTCATATTTCAATGACCCACTTGCTTTTCTACTTTATAAAATCAAGTACGAATTGCACACACTAACCGATATACGATATTTTCATGCGCACTGCAAAGGCTTCCTAGACTAGCAAACAGATACGAGCAACTTGACGTCTTTGCCAATAACTGTATAATTTTCAAATATATTTTGTACTTTATACACTAATTCTTTTTATACTTTTGTTCTTTAGTTCTTCTTTTGTACTTTAATTTAGCTTGTAAATACTCCTCCCATAAGCTCGAGCTTTGGCTCATATTATGGGGAGTATAATGTCTGTAAAAATGTTGTAATATAGAATCAATTCATTATAAAAAACACATGTATCTACTGTATAAATAAATAAATATAATAAAATAAAATAAATTAAAAAATATTTTAAAAGGTGTAATAAAATATTACTAGTATTTGTCAAATTGGACTTTGGATATTTGGAAATTGGATAATTGGATTGTATTTCAGTTGTTGATTGAGTGAGTTAACTAACTGTTATCTAACATTTTTATTATATAATGATTTTCTAAGCTTGTGCTATTTTATTTTTTTAAATTTTTATTATTTTATGCTTTCCTTAATCTTCAGCTTTTGTTTTTTACTTTTTCAGTTATATTATATTTATCTTTATATATTTGTGTTATTTTTTTTCTTGATTGTATTTCTTGAGCAATATAATATAAATTTACACTTTACCTTATTGTTTCTAAAAGACCTGTAGGGCGTATATAAATAAATAAATGTTCAAAAAATATGTGAATTCATAATGATAATTAATATAAACCACACAGAGACGAAGCTATTTATATGAGATAGCTTAGGGCTTACGAACTGTATGAGATGCCTTAAGTGATCACTCTACACAATGCAACGCTCACCAATTCCATCATGAGAACATCTTCACATTATCTATTTTTTAACTAACTAACCATCACGCTGTTTCCCAATAGGAGTATGCAGATAAGATAAAATTCAATATTCTTCTATCTTGGCATACTACTTTCGCTTCAACTACATTCATACACCTTCTCATACATGTTCTACGGTTGTTGAGGCTTTTAACAAGGCCATCCTCTAATCCTTGTAGTATCTGATCGTACCATGTTTTTCGCAGATGCCCTCTATTCCTGTTGCCTTCAACACTCGCATCAGATATTTTCTTGACCATCCTTTACTCGTTCATACGTTCTACATGACCAAATCTCAGCAAACTTTTCTTTATTCTATCTAACACATATCGTAAGGAGCTATCGAAAAGAGAGTGACTGCGGGTAACAAAGTAAATGGTGCTCTATATACAATTATGGCCAATAAGAATCTCTCAAAGGAAGCAAGACTAGCGGTAAATAATGGCGTTCTAGTGTCAATGTATGGAAGTGAAGCCTGGAATTGGCAAAAAATGAACGAAAGTAGATTGAATGCGTTCACTAAGGCACTTGTATGGAAAATCTTTAGTCGATAGAGTGAGGAATGAAAAAAATAGAAGCGAATGTAATGCTGACTGTAGTGTGGTAGGTAGAATTATCCCTGAAAAAACTAACCCATAACAACCAAGTTTTTATTATACTCCTTTTCTTATTTACTAGTTGAAACAGGTTTCGCGCTTACTTGACGTCGAGCTCGAGTAAAAACCGTTAAAATTTCGAAAAATCCAAAATTAATAATTTAAAAAAAAAACGACAATTTGTTAGATCATTTTTATCGTCGCCACGAGTCTACCTGCAAAGTTTCAGCTAGAATGGATCACGGGAAAAGGGTTAAAAATCGATCCTAAGTTTTTTCGACAAGCAAGCAAGCAGGCCACGAGTTAAAAGAAAGGAAGTAAAAATCGAAAAAAACTTCAACGTTACGTAACGAAAATATAAACAATCTAGATCTCCATATCGAATTACATTCGGAATTGAAGAAAAGGCGTAAGGAACTTCCCCCCATCGCACACGTATTTTTTTGAGTGTACAACGATTTTTTAAGAAAATGAAAATTCCATTTTTTTTGATCAAACATCATTTTTCTGTCGCTTTTTTTACGCTTTTCTCTACGATATGCAGGCCATTTTCTGTTCACAAAAATTCCGGTGATAAAATTATGCACTTCTTCTTTAAATGATCCAACAATCCAACGTCTTGAAACGGACGAAGTATCTGCTGTAACAATATGGATATTTCTACAGTAAAGTTTTTACGGCAGACAAGCGACAAGCAGATGCTACGAGTTAAAAGAAAGGGAGTTAAAAGGCCTTTTGTTTTGATATCAAGCTCGCTGTGACAATTTAGTGACCTGAAAAGGACCTCTGATGGTTAGCTTCACACACCGGCTTTCTCATATATAATCTGTTTTTTATCTTCAATCCTGGATTTCTCAATCTAGCGAGAGAAGCGACACTAGACAAGTGGGCCAAGTATATGGCTCTGTACCTGTGTTCTTCAATCTTCCTCTTCTTCATCATCAACGGCGGTCCTCGTTGCGAGGATGATGTCTGCCATTTTTTATTGATTATGCGTCCGAGCGTGGCTGAGGAGCCCTATTTTGTAACCGCACACCCTTCCACACATTGTGCACGTGAATTTGGTGGGCAGGGGGGTTCTGAGAGATGTGTTTCCCTGCTTTTATTTATTCTTTCATCTTTTCGCACATCTGTTCAAGTTTGCATTCAGGGCGTCCTTATATATTTTTTTAAATTTATTTTTGTCTGTCTTCTTTTGCCATGTGATAGCTGCGATAACTCAATTTATTTGGGGAGCCGTGTTTTAGCTACACATACACAATGCGCATCATTCCAATCACACATCACATTACCTATCAACACAAGTTTCTCGCATCCCTTGAAGGCGTATACGTTTCCGTATAAACGTGTCCATGTACCCTTACTACTTTATGCACTTGCATTTGCTTCAAACCATTCTGGAATTCCCTGACCTTGTTACCTGAACTCCAATTTCGTAACAGAAATATGACTCCCCTGGGCCAAGCGGGACGACTGGACCAACCCCTCGACTAGAACAATGCTAGGGGAAGGTTGCACAAAAATATATCTATTTTCAAGGCTGTTTTGACAAAGGAACTATTTTTAAACATTTTTTTTTACTAACGTGGTTGACGTAATTTACGGGTTTCAGAAATGTGAAACTGAACGAATGAATTAGTTATAGGATACGGAATATCTATCTGGGGTCGGCAATGAAATTAATTAATAAATCATTTGAACGTACGACTAAATATATATTTAAACTTTTTAGGAGGCATGGAAACAAGGAATCTTGAAGTTAATAATGTAACGAAATGGTTAAAACAGAGCTATTGATTCTCTCTCTCTATCTGGTATAAATTTGCATGTTAAACCCCGTATAAGAAACCCGGAGTTCTTTAGAATAAGCCAGCACACTAATAATGTCGGTTACTTTTCTCCCATCACAAAGTTGTATCGCACATATAATTTGACAAAGAATATAAGCTGACCCTAACATTGATGCTGATATTCTTGCAGATACCTTATCTTCGTTCAAAAACTCACTCATACACAACATCCATTTTCTAAACGATGACCTGAACCTATAGATCCATTAAATCATGCATTATACATTCATTCAATACTATTATTCATTCAATACTAATCGCACTACATTCAAACACTAAATATACAATACACATAAATGTACATGTAAAACATACTTAAATGCAAATATACATGTTACTAGAGCGTGCCGAAGACACTTTTAATTGGGATAATGGGCATAGTCTTCACTATAATGTTTATTATCTGAGTGTCATGTACCCATTATCCTGTTAGTGTCTCTAATACATAAAAAATAAAAATATTTTTAAAAAAAAACGTGGTTGACATAATTTACGGGTTTCAGAAATGTGAAACTGAACGAATGAATCATTAATAGGATACGGAATATCTATCTGGGGTCGGCAATGAAATTAATTAATAAATCATTTGAACGTACGACTAAACATATATTTAAACTTTTTAGGAGTCACGGAAACAATGAATCTTGAAGTTAATAATATAACGACATGGTAAAATAGATTACGTATAAAATCCCTTGTAATATGTCAATGGCGACAATAACATAGAAGCCTTTAGCACAGTCTATTACACTCTCGTATTATCTATAAAATTCGGGAAATGTCTAAAACTCCTGGAATAACCTAGAAGCGACGGGAAACTTCTCCCCTAAAAACTAGGAAGGAAAATAATCTTCTCTAGGGTTCGAAACCAACATCATCATATATAAATATCATGGATCTAGGCTACCGCGAAGAATCTTGTTTTGACAGTTCGTTTATAATAAATAATTTTATTGCAGCGTTAATGTATTACGCAGAAATACGCAAGGAGGAATATTCTGACGCTGTAACCATTTCCATCATAGGAACATCCACACATAATAATTTTTTTAAATGTTGTATATACGTTCCAAATCTGGCAACATTCCATATATTTATTTGAATGGACTGTGCTAGAGGCATCTGTAGTCCTTTCTCATGAAACAGTATACGTAGATTTCGTAGCTGGTAATAATACCTCTATATTTTTAAAGTGTAATTAAATAATTATCCCGCAGTGGACAAATCCAGTAATGGAAAGCAAAAGGAATTGCGCATTGTCTGAATTCCTTTCAATATATCACAACACTATTAAAGGGTTGAGAACGGCCTAGGGTTATCTTCAACCTTCAGAAAATGTCTGCAAACGTCTAGAAACGCCTGGAACAACCGAGAAGCGACGGAGATCTTCTCCTAAGCAATAGAATAATCAAGAATGTACGGAAATACCAGCATTTGGATAAGGATACGGAACCACGCCGCGGCGTGAATTCGGTTGTTATGTTTGACAGTTCGATTCAGTGCGAAGTCGGCCGCGAGCCGCGAGACGACGCCCAGGATGGCCAATCGTGAATTGCGAAGCGATAGATATCGATCGAAACAATCGAGTGAAAAACCTAACTGGCGTTGATTATAAGTGATCATTTACGAGTGATATATTAAAAAATAGTGTAATTTAAAGAAAAGCGTTAAATTTAATTCATTTTAAGTGACTTTGTACTTTGAATAATTAAGTTATCATTGATAACACGTGGCAATATAAAAATACTATCACACTAGAACCAGTTTAGATCATCTCCGTTAATTTTTATACTCGGAATTTCTAGAAGAACATTCTGTATATCCTCGCCCCGGTTCATCTCACTCATGCTCGACTTCAGCCAGCGCCGAGATGAAGAAGTCAATCTCGGCACTCCTCAAGCTGCAGCCAGCATCCCGACAATTGACAATATCAAGATGAGATCTCGCCCTCGGCGCCCGTTGCTTCGCGGTGTTCCCGTTCGACTTTGACAGCTCGCGCAGTTCATAAAACAACCGCAAACTATTTTGACACATCCCGCGCGAGTTTCTAAATTAATATCCAGAACCCGTCGGCGACTGCGCCCCAGCTGGATTAAAGCCATGTATTCGTTAGGGGACAAATCGCGACACATTCATGTCGCATCAACATCTACTCTCATGTTTCGGGGGCAATGACGCGGTCATTTTTTATTTATTTATTTTTTATATATATTTATTAATTTTTTGATATTTATTACATTATAGATATGCCAAACTGCACAGCAGTTTTACGGCATTTATTGCCTTCAATTTTTGACAATAATTTTTATTTTATAATGAAGATAGTAGGTCATTATCGAGTGTTGCATGTTTTGTTACAAAATGATACATGATATGTAATTATCGATTAATGTAAGATTAGGTACATAGCTTTAATATATATTCCTTTAGCTTTTACTTTTTTGAATCCAATGGAGTTTTTTTGTCTTGCATTACCTAATTTATTAAAGATTCTTGGCACAATTAATCTCTTTTTCTTTCGCCATACACGTTGTTAGTGATTGGTATTCACATTGTTCGTCCTATCGATCTGGTTGTATTTGACGTGTAGACACCGGGACTCACATATCACTTGTCGCAGAAATGTCGCCCGATGAGGTTATGATAATTAGTGCTGTGCATCTATTTGTTCTAACCAGTTTATCGAAACGTAAGAGAAGAAAAAGGAGGTGGGTGCGAAATTATTTACTGCAAAGAGAAAGAAGGATGGATATTCTATGTGACCTTCGAATGTCTGACAGATCTTTCATCAATTTCACTCGAATGACAACAACTGATTTAGAAAACATACTACAAATAATCGGGCCTTCTATAACAAGCAAGATACAATATTACGGAACGCTGTTGGCCCTCACATCAGACTTGCAATTACAGCTCAATGAGAACTCGATCAGTTGGATAACAATCTCGTTTCCCCACACTAATGTCACGTGTCATGTTGAGTGGTATAGCGCATGCGCATTCACTTGTAAACATACCACATGGTACTGACGCGCGGCGCGATGTCGCGGTGAGCTCGCTCGGGAACCGTGCGCATGGCAACGTTGCCGCGAAACGTAGAAATGCCGCGCTATGTTGTGCGCGACGTTGCAATGTCAGGTAGACTCTTTGCCGCGCGTGATGTTGAGGGACAATTTTTCCCCTAGTGAATACATGGATTTAATTACGGGTCCAGGGTGCAGATGCGTAATTTATACGCGTAATCAAAACGTTATTACTTGTGTCTTAAAATGTCAAAATTTCTTCGCTTGAACATTTTCTTTGATCCCTCCTACCGTAAAGTTTTGCCGTAAAACTTACCCTTAGCGAGATATTTAGAAGGGGTCGTATTTTGTGGCATTTGACACTGCGTAAAAAGTTTAGCATGCCGCGGATCAATGAACATTTCCGACATTTTATTAAGGTTATTGCTTATGTACACATGCTTATTAGTGGCACATGAGCATTCGCAGTATTGATCTTCTTTAGCCCTTGCTCATTAGTGGCATGCTCAAAAATCAACCGGTCGATTTATGAGCATGCTAATGTCATTCACCATGAGAAGGGGTATCTTTTTAGCACGTGCGAACAGGCTTGCTTATTATGAGCATGCTTATGTCATTCGCGGCTAGTATCAATTATCAATGCGATCTTCTCAGTCCGCGACAGATGAAATAAATATGGCACGTTGGGGAGACGATAAAACATTACTTTTCGTGACTTATTATAGGAATCACGAATGTCTGTGGAATACTCGGTCACCGATATGTAAAAATAATATAGCAAGAAATAATGTTTATGAAACTTTATTAAAAGACATGAATGATTTTAATCTTACAATAAAAATTATTATAGTGAACCAATAAATCAAAAATATTTTGATTTATTGGTTCACTTGAATTTTCTATTTCAGTTTGCAAAGTTTCAATTTTGAACTAGAGTTCCTCTCTATTCTATGAAAAGAGCATGCCACTAATAAGCATGTGTGTTTGATTGTTAGCTTTAAGCATGCTAATAATGAGCAAGTATGTACAGTTGTTAGGGCATGCTAGTTTTGAGCATTCTAATGAGTATGCCAGTAATAAGCATGTGTATCTGTACCTTTAAAAACAAATTAATCAAGGTTCATTCCAAAATTCAGATTAAAATCACTTTTGTTTTTCGACACCATTTCTGGCCCTTCTTAGTCACCTAAGTCTTTGCATAAATTATATCCTAGCACGTAATATTGCGTAAATTTAAACTATAAATTGAATTAACCGATGAATTATATATAACGTTAAAAAGTTTTATATGCTTTACAAAATAATTACTAACTGGTTAACCGAGTGAAATAAACCAATTTGGAAGCCCTAAATCCAAAACTGATCCAACCGATCGCTCTCTGAGGGTGAAAAGCTGAGTCCCTCACACAAGCCCGAAAAAATAAGGCTTGAGGTCTCCGAAAATAAATGGTGCATGGCAAGTTTATAAGTGCTTAAAAAAGCAATTAAACTCAGTCTATTTAAACTGTCACAAGTTGCACATAAAATTACCTACGCTTAAAAAATCAAATGCATCTAGTCGATCGAAAGGTCAATGATGGAATGATCGTTTAATTGGCCACCCACATTAAGGCCTATCTAGATTAGAGCCCGTGATCATCATAAACCCGTTATTATCTATTTAAGGCCGGTCGGAGGAACGAATGTAGATTGAATGCAGTGGAGATGAGGTCCCTTAGACGTATGTGTGGTAAATCCATGTATGATAGAATAAAGAATGAAGATATTAGGAATGAATATAAAGCTGATCGTAGCATAATACAGAGAATAAAAATAGGGTCGCTCAGGTGGTTTGGGCATGTTGAGCAAATGAATGAGGAAAGAATGGTAAGAAAGATATATGATGCAAGTGTTGACGGCGCCAGGAAAAGAGGGCGACCACGGAAGACGTGGCATAACCAGATTAACCAGATACTGGAAGATGGTCCTGTTAGAAGCCTGAACAACCGTCGAGCTTGCATGCGAAGATGTATGAATGTAGACGAAGCGAAAGTTGTATGTCAGGACAGAAGAGTATGGCGCTCTATCCTCTCTGCCTACCCCCGCGGGGAAACGACGTGATGGTAAGTAAGTAAGGCCGGTCATACAAACGAAAGGCCAAATATCCGTTAGTAAATCAACAATTAACGAACGAATTGGCGTTCGTTAGTAAATATTATCGACGCTCGTCTTACAAATTTTTTTTGACCGTCCGAAAGTATCGCAATATCGTACTGCTCTTGTTTATGATTTTACAGCTGTCAGAGGCGAATTATATCTCTTTTCTATGGAAACTAAACATAACATCTATAAATCTAAAATGTCTCGCTTGCACTGAATTTTTGTATTACTTCCAACAACACTACACTGGCAGTAGCCTTTGAAACCCCAACAAAGTCTACAGTAGCTAATAATATTAGGTCCTTACATATGAAATTGACGTTTAGTATGGGAGGAACATAAAGTCGATTTTTTTTTATTATAATATATTTATTTAATCAAAGTATGTACCATTGCTATCTATGCACTTTTGCCATCTCATAGGTAGTTCATCGATCCCTTTACTAAAAAAACCATTCGGAAGGGAATCAATAAAATCTTTGAAGGCGGTTTGGACTGCCCCATCGGAGTTGAATTTTTTCCTTTGCAAGAAGTTATCCAAATTTCGAAAAAAATGGTAATCTGTTGGGGCAAGGTCCGGAGAGTACGGTGGATGTCTTAGACATTCCAATTGAAGCTCCTCTAATTTGGTAGCCGTCTGTTGTGCAGTGTGTGGTCTAGCGTTGTCATGAAGCAGCAGTGGCCTAGAGCGATTAACCAGCCTCGGTTGTTTAGCAGCTAGCTTTTCCATCATGGTTTGCAGTTGCTGACAATAGACATCTGCCGTAATCGTCTGGCAGATTTAAGAAAGCTGTAGTGAACGACACCAGCACTAGTCCACCAAACGATCACAGTAACACTCGCGTTTGTTGATTGCTTCACTCAATTCGTGAGGTACCCACCTTTCAAGCTTTTTCACCTTACCAATTTGCTTCAAGTGGATTAAAACAGTTTATCACTAACACCGCAGCCTGTAGCTAACTCGGATGTGTTTGCGATGGATCCGCTTCCACAATAGCCTTCAATTCTTCATTATCAACTTTGGTCTCCGGCCGTCCACGGGGCTTGTTCTGCAGGTCGAAATTTCCAGAACGAAAACGTTGGAACCAAAAACGCACTGTGTTTTCTTTTGCGGCACCGTCGCCATACACATCATTAATCCTTCGAGCCGTTTCTGCAGCACTGGTGCCACGGTGGAACTCGTACTCGTAAATAACGCGATATTTCAAGTTTTTCATTTTGTAAACTGAGTCTCGCAAAGAAAAAAACAATTGAGGAAAAAACAAATGAATTATAATTTTCAAAACACAAATACATGAGTAAATAGCTGTAAAAATTTGGATTTGGAATTCCTAACCAAAGAGAAGATATTTGAGATCAAATTTGCCAGTACGGTAAAACGTCAATTTCATATGTAAGGACCTAATATTAATCCAAGAGCATAGAATCTCAAGGCAACAAGCAATTGTGTGGTTGGTGATAATGTCAGATTCCTACGCGTGCGACTTTTTAAATTTTGCCCAATATCTTCTAAAAGCTCTTAAGCAGACAAGCGAAAACTGAAGATAAAATCTTCGTCATCTTAAATATTAAAATAATCCACTCCTATGTTGAAAACTCTTTGTCGTCGAGTTTGTTATTCATTCGACGAACTTGAATACAATAATAGCTCGACATCGCTATCTGAAAACATTTTTCCTTGAAAATGTAGTAGCAGTCAGCACAGTATTTATGTACATGTTAAAGAAACAGCTTGAAACAAAAATTGACAACGGACCTAACCTTAAAAAATAATACGCCAATCTGTCATGCTTCTGTCAATTTAAACCAACAGATGGTAAACTGATGGTTCGACTGCGGTATTGGCCGACGGTAAAATTTGACTAAAATTTGACTAACGGATTATTATAAGACGAAAAAAATGACGTTTGTATTAAATTTCAGTTTATTTGGTGTGAAATTTAACTAACGGTCGTTTATAAGACCACCCTTTAATATTACATACAGTTTATTACACTTTTTCTGGTCCATCAAAACTGTTATCGCTGTACTTCTTCAAAAAGAGACAAACTCTTGTGCTTGAAGAGAGAAGATTATACTGTTCTAAATAAATATATACAGTTGCGATTCATTAAAAAATATTTTTACACTGTTATGTCTGTGAGTATATCAGAATCGAGTGACAGGTGCATATACAAACGAGACACATGGCCTTTGTATGTGTATGCATGGTGACATCTGTCAGAGGAGAAAGGGTTAAATACCCACGTGCACGAGCGCCTCTTCTTCTTCGCTGAATCCTGTCATTAATATTACAGCTGTAATACTTTGTGTAATAAATACCGACATTATGCTCGTGCTTCATCATTCAGGATTACCTGCAAATCATCCACGTCTCATACAGGTATAAGACGCATCTTACATAAACAGGATACTACTACTATACTGTGTTCCAGGAGTCGAGCTATTAATGCGCTTTTCTGTCATACAACTGCATATAAATGATAAGGACAAATAGTTCCTGACAAGGACATGTGGGCGTCACTTATTGGTTTGGAGTAAAAGGCGGGTTCATATTGCGTTGCGCTTCTTTATGATTTTCACCAATTTCACTTCCGAGAACCAACTGTTAACTCCTGTGTGTCGGTGATGTAACGTAGGTCTACCTGTCATACAAAATATGAAATATCTACCTTATTTACGAAAACTAAAACGTCACATTTTTTGTAATCATCGAATAGACATTTTCACACCAAAATTACTAAATTAAACTGTTACGAATGTACGGATTTTTTAATTAAAAAATATTTATTCATTACTCTCGTATTTTCGGCCAGTGTGCAAGAGAGAGCAGAATATTGTACATCGCAGTTAAATCGAGCAAGAAAGAGCACGACAATATGATACATTTCATGTAGGACAGATATGGCGGTTGCTTGGGTTTCGGCGAAAGCAAAACAATATAGAAAGAGTACGGTAGAGTCGGGTAACATGTGTTAGACAAAGATGGAGTGCAGGCGACTGAAGCGAGCTGGCGACCGCTTCGTTGCATTCAGTTGCCAATGAAACATCGGCGGAAGCGCACGCAAATTCGATTTGCCATAATTTTATAATAATTTACTAAAATAATGCAAATATGTATGTTTACCTTACATAATTATATAAAGGGACCTTTTAAAAGTCTTATCTGTATCATATATATGTATATTTTATCACATATTAAAAACTATACCGATTTTTAATCAGGTAACGCTGTGTTACTCCACCGTCCCCAAAGTTTTTTTTTAGCACAGTCTTTTAAGAGTTAATAGTAAAATGAAAATTGATTGCAATTATTTAAACGATATGAATAAATTAAGATTTAGAAAAAACAGTCGTACTGTTAAATTCATTTATTTTATTACTTAAACATGACAACAAAGTGTTTCATTCAGTCAAACCTATAACATGCATTTTTTTAAATATAAAGTAATGATTAATTCACAATACGAAGTATCAATGTCACTGTTGTCGCTTCCTACTTTTATTATTAAACTTTCCGACATTATGTCTATAAGACTATGTATTTCTTAGTAATCTCAGTAATAGCCACTGAGCACGTCTGAACGGTAAGAGTTTCTCGAACAAACTAAAGTCACGTGTAGTGTAAACGCTTCTTTAGCGTCTTATTTTCGACCAATCACTTACTTGCACATTTTCTAGTATATCTATATATATGAGTATAGCTATATCACATACGCATACATTTTTTATTTATTTATTAATAATACACGCCCTGAGTTGGGTTTTAATATAATATGAGACAAAAAGTGTTCGAATAGCATAGCTATCCAATTAGATAAATGAGAAAAGAAAAAAAAGTGTTGACGGCGCCAGAAAGAGAGGGCGACCACGGAAGACGTGGCATGACCAGATTAACCAGATACTGGAAGATGGTCCTGTTAGAAGCCTGAACAACCGTCGAGCTTGCATGCGAAGATGTATGAATGTAGACGAAGCGAAAGTTGTATGTCAGGACAGAAGAGTATGGCGCTCTATCCTCTCTGCCTACTCCCACGGGGAAACGGCGTGATGGTAAGTAAGTAAGTAAGTAAAAAAAAGAAATGGCAACAATTTAAATACAATAAGTAATAGATTTAATATGTAGGCAAATTATAAAATAAAAGATAAGTAGATTATTTTTTTCATATATGTGGAGCGTAAGAGGATTGTATATTTCAACAAAGCTATATTTATTAATATTTTTAAAAATGAGGGTAAACACAACACTGTTTTATTCCACTATATTTATTTTGAATTGTTAGAACGTTTTCGGGATTTCTCCCATTGTCGATAACAACAAGTTTACAGCTATATTTATTACCTAGGCGTTACAATCTGTGTAGAGGTGAATTCATAATATCATGAGAAAGTTCTGTCAATCTGATTTTGTCAATATTTCTTTTATTATTACACGATTTCTATATTTGTTGATCCAAAACACTAAAACACATATAGAAATTCTTTAATAATACAATAAATAATTAACAAAGTCGAATATCTTGCTCTCATGTAAATTTTGAAATAATCACTATTGCGCTTTCAGCTTTCTACCCTCGTTATAGTTAGTGTACTGGGTACCTTAACAAAATAGCTCGCCATGTCGTGAAACAGACCGCCCACGTACTCTGTAAGCAATCATTCGTGCAAGTGATCATTTCACACGCATTATTGTGAAGTGCGCGGTAAAGAAACAGTACATCTTTTGAGCAGTTGAAGTTTTATGTATTAATAATAGAAGATAAGGATTTATCTTCAGCAACAACTTGGGGTCGAGATAAGAGTCTGCCGGGAGCGGCTCGGCGGGCGTGTGACGTCAGAAGTCTCGAAACTCTCGCCAAGTTCTCTTCATCAGAGATTGCCACTTTGGTAAGTCAAAGTTCTTCTCAACTCCGGCCTCCGAGTGATGGAATATTAATTTACTTTGTCTAAAGCACTTCACACGTGGAAGGATGTGACAACGACACCGGATAATCTACTAAAACAAAAAACATGCTTAATTTTTTTTTCTGCATAGAGACTAAAGCACTGCAGATGTCTTTAGCATGGTCCAATCAAATATACGGAAGGTTGCCAGAATTGGAACATGTTTGGATGATCTTACGATGGAATTGGTGAACGTTGCATCATCTAGAGTGATTACTTGAGAAGGCTCATAAAGGAGGTAAGCCCTGGGCCATCATATAAAAATACTTCCATACATGTTTCACACATAAATAGTTTCGCACAGCCGATTTGGAAAAAAACTGTTTTTCGTAAAATTGGGAGCAAATTAAAAAGACACCCTTAAAAATTATTATTAACAAATTAAAAAAATTCATTGTAGATGTTTTATTTTTGAATAACTACATGTTCTTCTTTTCTGTCTTGAACAAACGTACACCGGGGAAAGTAGCATCTCGGTCACGGCTGAGGAGCTCCATGGATATGAACATATCGCGGCCATTTTTTTTTTTAATATTTTCAATAAAATAATATGTAGTTAATATACATACATATCATCATCTTTTGGCACTACAACCCTTGGTGGGTCTCGGCCTCCTCAATAATCTTCCTCCATTCATCTCGGTCTAGTGCCAGCTCTCTCCAGTTCCGAAGCTCCAAGGCAGAGATGTCTTTGAGGACGTTGTCACTCCATCTAATTTTGGCCTTCCTAAGCTCCTTCGCCCTATTGGCCTTGAGTTCAGCAGGGATTTTGGTGCATGGTGCTCGGATATTCTCTCCACATGACCCAGCCACCGAAGTCTTCGCAGTATACATACACATACATATAGATGATATTAAAAAAATTAAATAAAATCATCTTCTCCTTATAAAAAATCACCCGAATTCTACCTTAATGCCAGACTCCCAGGGTGGTGTTAATCCTTTGAAGAAAATCCATGGATCTGGGAGATTTTAATTCCATTTCTCATGTCATATCTAATATGAATTTGTTTTATGAGTTAATCACATTCGTATGAGTTAATCACAATTCGAAATTTGAATATACTTATATGTATCGTCATATACAGGATTCTAATAAATAAATTCCAATTTCTAAACAAAATTATGATTCCCCAAATCGTCCTCCCAAAATCCCCGTTCTTATTGCAGAAGTAGGTACGTAGTAGTTCCTACGTAAACAGTTTCAAATACATTGTTCATTACGACGGTGACAAGACAAACTATCACATTCACTCACCCTGCTGCAAAGAGCGGATAATGATTACAGAGAATTTCATTTCACCTGAAATTGACACATTTCATCTGAAATTGCCAATTTTAAAGGCACGTGAAGTCAGTTTGAGATGTTAATTATTTTATAGCGCAAGTCTATAAAATAATTACATGTTTTTTAAAGATTTTATTTTCACTGCGTATTTCCTTACACTATCCCAATTATAGTAATTTTGTTGTCTGTCCGTCTGTCCTTCTGTCCATCGTATCTTCGTGTAGCGTCCGTAACTTCTTTATAGTATAAAAACTTTTTCTTTCTTTTTTCCTTCCTTCATTTTTTTAGAAATATATAAATATTTATCCTTTATATTTGTATGTGAATTCGTATTCTCTTCCGAATTATTAACATAACACTAGAATACGCCTGAAAATATAAGGATATTGCTTCAAAGGACCCCATTATCAAAAGTGTCATCTGTATTGGATTATGGGAATGAAAAAGCTTTGGACTGCAGGTGGCGCTAATAAAAATATAACTCATATGCGAAACAAGTTTTGTTACTTAAACATACATATATAACTTCGAAACATTTTATAGATGTGGTAGTCTATCCCGGGCGGAAATGGTGAACGTTACATTGTGTAATGTGATAACTAAAGCCAGCCGTACGATAGGTCGTAAGGCCTATGAAAACCGAAAAGACTCCATACCTACTTTCCCATATAAAAATATAGTTTCGTCTCTCTGGAAAATCTATGATATATTCTGATTATTTCTTTCTTCTCAAGAAGAAAAATGACAAATACCCTTATATGTCCAAGAAAAAGGTTGAATCATTTTTTTAGTCAAAACTCACATATCAAACGTAAACGGTGGTTTGATAAACTTTTTTTACATTTAAATAAACGTATACGATAAAATAAATATCTAGTTTGTTTACATTTGTTCTATTCAAGTACACAAAACTAAAAACGATGCTATCGCTAAGCAGAAAAGTTGAGGGTTGTTTTCGACATTCTGAATATCTGAGTAACCGCCCTTCAACATGTAGCACCCTCCGACTCGAGCAGCCCAGCCAAGTTGTGCCCTTATCTAGCTGGGAATCTCCCCTCAACTATCCTTAAGAATCCTATCTTACTCAAGTTATTTCCTCTTAAGGAGTATATTAGGCGACCAAAGAACTTCAATGTTTTTTGTCGTTCCAAGTGTACGGTTTTCGGATCTTTATAGTGTTAACTTTGACCTTTCTTCTCCGATGATGTAACCTGAGTTGACATTTCCTCTAACTCTGTGATTTAAATATACTAAATAAAAAATTCATATTTAATTATTTCTCCGTAATATATTTATGTATTGGATAAAATAATTATAATATGAGGTGTAACAACATAAAAATTTTAAATGTAGTCGCCGACTGTCACCGAGAATTACTAATTTCGAATGTATTGAGTTTGTGATGGTTGTAATAAAAGCAGATAGGATTTAATTAAAATTAACAGAAGATTGAAATGAACTATATAATAATAAATTCAACTCGCGGAAATTATCCTACGACATTATAATATATTCCTAATACTGAATTCGTCTTTTGAACATCTAGAAATATTTAGTTTATTTAACAAGACCCCACTATCTAGCAGGGTCATCTCGAGTTGTCTATTTTGTGCATCAATTCCTTCCAAAATCATGTTTCCTATAAATTTATAGGCTATATTTTCTAAAAAATATCGAATTTAGTAGAATTAAGAGTAGCTTGTTGATTTTGTGGTTAGGACTCTCTCCTCGTGATCCAAAGGTCGCGGGTACGAATCTAATTCCAGTCCTAATTTTCATAGCAAGAGCGTTCAGCTTTGTCTGAAAATAGTGAAAATATAAATGTGACACATATTCCGTGTTCGCATCTCTATTAAAAAAAAAGTACATTCTAAATTAGTAATTCTACAGGAGTGCATTTTTTTTTTGGATATTGCTGCCTTTGTTTTTATATCCATCATCAAACATAATAATTTTGTTGTCTATCTGTCCCCGTAACTTCGTGTAACGTCCGTAATTTCGTTTGAATTCGCGGCTAAAAAACGAAATTAAACTGCCGGCAATTTAATCTAATTTAACCGGCCGCTCAATGTGATCATCATAATATATGATATAATTCATCATGATATACTGTTGCCGGCAAACTTCTTGAAATTTTTTGGCGTAGTGGGGGAATGCGCAGAAGACAAAATTTGGGTCTCTTTGGTGGAAAGGTACATGCCCAAACTTTCCCCCACTACGCCGTAAAATTTCAAAATGTTTGCCGGCTACTGTACCTATGTGTATGTGTATTCATTGTCAAATTATTATAGCATATTTTATTTAAAATATTTAATAGCTGTTTTTTTTCCTTTTCTTCTTTTTTTTCTTTATTATATTAATTATTTCTCTTTTTTCCCTTTTCTCCTTTTTATATTTTCTCTCCATGTGCCTCAATATAACATGTATGTAATTTGCAATCTATATGGCGCACCAGGTCTTGCACTAACAACCTGGTTACGCTGGAATATAAACACATTATTATTATCATTATTATTATGCATGGTGCTACGGCCACCTCTGCGTGGGTCGCCAAAAAGATGCTATAAATATAATACACACTAGGGCTTAGCAAGTACGCGAACCAATGTTCCGTCATTTTTGACGGTCTGCAGCTAGTATATACTCGTAAGTATTTACCGGACGCAATTATAAAATGTTTTTTTAACAACACTACGTGAATTTTTCAATGAGGAGTATTCAAACAGAGGCAACGACAGAAAAGATATTTCTGTAATAAATACAATACAAAACCTCTCGCCACAACTACACTACAAATTATAATGTTATAATATTCAATTTTTGTTACCGTTAAGCTGGTATTAAATTCAGAAACGTACCGATTTACCACTAACGCCATTTTCCAGGTAAATTTGTGTGCCCTATTAATGCGGGCCCCAAAGCAAGCGTGGTTACGCCTCCGATTCCGTGACAGTGTTACCTGATTAAAAAATTATCATAGTTTTTAATATGTGGTAAAAATATACAGATAAGACTTTTTAAAGGTCCCTTTATATAGTTATGTAAAGTAAATATACATATTTGCATTATTTTAGTAAATTATCATAAAATCATGGCATATCGAATTTGCGTGCGCTCACGCCGACATATCATTACCAACTAAATTCAAAGACGCGGTCGCCCGCAGTCTGTCTTTGTCTAACACGTGTTACGCGACTCTACCGAGCTATTTCGATATTGTTTTCTCTTTCACCGAAACCCAAGCAACTGCCATCTCTGTCCTACATGCGTCTCTTTCTTGCCCGATTTAACTGCGACGTGCAATATTCTGCTCTCTTTTACACATTTTAGACATTTTGTTGTGAAAATATCTGTACGATGATTACAAAAAAAATGTAAAGTTTTATTTTTCGTAAATAAGGTAGATATTACATATTTTCTATAACATGTAGACCTATGTTACACCACCGACACACAGGAGTTAAAGAAAAGTGTGAGCTTGCGTTTAATTAAAGGTGCAAATTGTTTATAATCCCATTCCTGGTGCATCGTGACAGATGATCATAACGGCAGATTTAAATTTCTCCCGGCGTATATTATATTATGTACGCCCAGCGTCGGCGGCGGCTGTTACAACGTATTTGCATTTATATTGTTGCGCTGTCTCCAATTAATATGTCGCCTCCCGTCACGGCCAGCCGGTGTCGCGTTTTAATTAGTTTTCCAATAAAATGACATTTTAAATTAATAATAATCACCACGGCTCAAATATAAATGCCGCCACTGCGTTGTGATCAATTCGGTGATGGTTTTCTGATCCCCGATACCCGATAATAATTTCGAGAATCCGTTAGTAACTTCTGATCTTATACCACTCCTACATGTATTAAAACTTAGAAGAGAATATTTCGACCTAATGTTTTTAATAAAATTAATCTCTGACCAAACTAACTGTGCATATCTACTGGAAAAGATTAGCATCAGGATCCCTATATATTCAATTCGCATCCTTTTTCATTTCCGAAATGAGTCGTATATTTCCAGACACCGCTAACTCCATACCAAAGCAATTTACAGCAGGTCAAGTAATTTATACCTTATTGTGTGAGATGTTATTACCTACACTGTTAGTTTTTATAGAAAGTTTGTTTACATTTATAACAAACTTTCTAGAAAAACTAACAGTGTAAGAGCTAGTGAACCGCACAAGTATTGATATATTCTATTTGAGTTCAAATACTATTAAGAATGCGTTATTTAAGAATGTTGCTTTAAAAAGCTATTGCTATTTATTATTATGTGCTGTAACGCCAACATAATTTATTCTCCAAATAATTCCATAGATGGCGCTTAAAAGGCTATCCACCTTTGATTGACAGATAAGGAACTAGTTTCAAAGACTGCTCAGAGACGGCGCCAGCCATAGTTAAAAAACCCACGCACGAATGGCGATTTTCATTATATTAAGTAGCCAAGGATTCAGCCTAGTTATACTAAGAGATGGCGCCGCTTTTGCTGGTAAAATATTAATGGAACATGTCTAAAAATGTTTAAATACTACAGAACATAAATGCTTTGGTGTGTTCTGCTCTGTTGTGAATACAGTACAAATGCAGACATCGTATAGAGATCTTAACTGATCTTAAGTCCAAGCCTTAGCTGGCTTACAAATCGTAACTAACAGAGGATCTAGTCTGGGAACCCGGTAGAGGAATCTATAGGGTCACGATATCGAATAGAAAGTATCGATACTGTACACATGAGTAGTATCGTACTCGTAAAAGTATCGAAACAAAAGTATCGATACTCCAAAGTATCGAGTACATCGGGAAAATATCATAATATCATAGGAAAATATATCGACGACCAAAAAAAAAGAAGGTCGCCAAGAAAAAAAATGAAAAAGGTAACCATAAAAAGGTCGTCAAAAATAAAATGAAAAAGATACCCAAAAAAAGGTCGCCAGAAAAAATGAAAAAGGTAACCATAAAAGGTCGCCAAAAAAGTGACAAAGGTATCGATACTTGCCAAAAAGTACTCATTGAGTAAAAGTATCGAATAGAAAGTATCGAGTACAAAAGTATCCGTATCAAAAGAAAAGTACTCAAAGTATCGATACTTTTTTCGTGTCCCTAGGAATCTGTAGTTACTCCAGTAGCGACGAGAGGACCGCAACCCACGGAGGACCTGGTCTGGGGACCCAGAGAAATTAAAAGTTAAACTGTGTTATTGAAATTGGGAACCTTGAATACTCTATGTAAAATAATAAATAGCCGATCTCATTGGGTTTTAAAAATTAGTGTTATTTCAAAATTGTTATGAAATAAAATAAAAACATTGGCATAATGCTTTTAACCACGTTTATATTACCTTAATCTGTTTTGTCTGTCTGCATGGAATTTTACAATCGATATTTCACTCGCTTTTCAATGTCCAATCGAGCTGAAATTTTGAACACAGACGTATTCTCGATCACAATACTTGAATCAATTCACCAATTAATCGATTAATCCAACATAATTAACTAACCAAACTTTTATATGGGAAATTGCTTAAGGAGCTCACCAAGAGTTGGCACTAGTTTCCCGCCGAAGTGATTTGTAAGCTGGGTAATAATAGGACTTAAAAGTGAATAGTTATATTACATGAAAAAGTATTACTTTTTTAAAAAACTACGCTTATTTTTAAAAAAAAAATTAGGCCGAAAATTTTTAAATAAAATACACTGATTTTTTTTTTGGAATTTAGATTTTTAAATTTTTCAATTGAATGTAATTAATACTGCATTTGTCATTGATTATAAACGTTAATCAAAATATATAATTCTCTATGCAATAATGTTTTTTCCTAAAGCTTAACCGGATGGCACAAATAATGATGAGGCATAAGAAAAAAAAAACATAATTTTCCATTCATGTCCATCACTAACGTTATCAAGCCACGCTACTCTGGATAGCGCTGTTCTTCCAGCCTTAACTGGCGGCCGAAATATATAATAAAAATATGTTATTTTTGTCGGGTTACAGCAAGTATAATATAAATTTGGCTGAAATTCGAACAAAAGCCAATATATTTTGAGTTCAAATAAAATTTCCACTTCGGTAATCAATTATGTAATCCTACTGCGGAATACCGCAGGGAATTGAAAGTAGATATAGTACAGTATTCTTCAAAGTCCACAAAAAAGTACATATGTCTTCTGTGTATGGTTTTCTGGTACATTCTTCCGTTTATATCTGACCTCTCTGGCCGACATTTCGGATTCCATTGCGGAGTCCATCATCAGGGCTGATATGATAGGTAAGTGTTGAAGTTAAGGTTAAGTATGTATCAACATGCAATACCACACCAGAAGCAGGAATTCGGTGCGGTATTGAGGGCAGACCCACCGCGTACCCGGGACCGTTTTATAATCAAAAGCTCCTCATTCGCCGCCAAGTTAGCAATTTTTAATGCTAAAAGCAACAAAGCAAAGCAGAGTTAGGCCGGATGGCTGCCATTCTATATTTTGCCCCTCATTGTCCCGTCAGTTCACTCTTTATTTAAAAAAAAATACATTAGCCACCAAGGTATTTAAATACAGTAAGCATTAACATGATGTATAAGCATCGGAACGGTATTACTGCTTTCGGTACGGTATTGCAGTCTTATACTTATGCTTAACTTTGCGTACCAGGCCACTGCAAGCGTTGAGGCAGATGGCCGAGCGATCAGTCTTCCGGTCTTGGCAAAACGCAATTTCAAAGCTATGAGCTACAACGAACGATTTATCAAGTAATTATTACAAGAAGTAATAATTACTTGATTACGTCCTCAATACTCTCGCAAATAGATGTTAATATACCTGCCCGGTCTCTGAGATCCCAAACACTATTCCACACAAAGGTCTACAACACCAACATAGGTTATTTCTTTCCTCTTAGTAGAATGCTAAACCAGTACAACGAGGTCACGTCATGTAACCCCAACATCGACATATTTCACATGACACAACCTCAGTTAAAGAAAGAAATTATATCACTCCTGACCGAAAATAATTTGAGCGTGTAGGACGGACTCTTCGGAAATCAACTAACTAACTAACTAAATAACCAACACGTCGTTTCTCCGAAGGGGTAGGCAGAGAGGATTAAACGCCACACTCTTCTATCCTGGCACACCACTTCCTCTACCTAGAATGCTAAACCGGTACAACGAGGTCACGTCATGTAGCCCCAACATCGACATATTTCACATGACACAACCTCAGTTTAAGATGGAAATTATATCACTCCTGACCGAAAATAATTTGAGCGTGTAGGACGGACTCTTCGGAAATCAACTAACTAACTAACTAAATAACCAACACGCCGTTTCTCCGAAGGGGTAGGCAGAGAGGATTGAACGCCACACTCTTCTATCCTGGCACACCACTTTTGCTTCGGCCACATTTATACATCTTCTCATACGAGTTCTACGGTTGGTGCGGCTTTTAACGGGGTTGAGTAACCTAAACAAAAAAAAAAATTTTTAATCACAACCTAAACAAAAAAAATAATGCCACAAAGACGCGGGTATACATTTTTTGACTTGGTTGACCTGGGAGCCTACGTGCCTATTATGTCGTATGGAGATTGTGAACTTCGTTCATCTTGTAGTCGCATATTGTATTGTACTTGTATTGTATAATTTATTAATGTTTTTCTGTAAAATGTAACTGTACTAATCACCTTGTCCTAAATGATTATTCATTAGGGTGATTCTGACGTCGATTAATTAAAAATAATAAATAAAGTACCAACCTAGCGAGTTATATTGTAAACATAACTCGCCAGGTTGGTACGTTTCAATAGGGTACAGTATTTTCATTATTTCAGATTCATTGCAGTAAAAAGCTGATTGCTTTTGGAATTGGATTGCCTGTTGGAAGTAATCGTCCCACTACAAAAGAGGGAGCACATATAAAAGTCGAAAATATGTTGGGAAAGTAGTTAAACATAGTGTAATTGAAAACTCATTCAACCGGGAAAAGAAAATGTAAGGAAAATGTAAAGGAAAGACTGCTTGTTAAAATAAATTCCCAACAGTTTTATACACACTTATATTTACATCGCCTTGTTTTACCTTTATCGATACCAGGCGCCTACAAAGCCTTTTTGAATTAAAATACACTTGGGCCTCGTATAACACGGTTTTATATAACACTATTTTATATAACACGGAAGTATAAATTGGCACATTTTTTGTACAACACGCTTTTTATAACACGGTTTCAGAAAAATAAATGAATTAAATAATAATTAAAACTCACAAACGATGTCGAAAGGAATAAAAATTAAGAATTATTCTAAGTGATAGCGATGATGAATGAATGCTACATTATATTTATTTATTTATATATGGATTTTTACATCAATTAACTTAATATGAACATATTAAAAAAGAAGAAAAAACAGAAGACAAAAAAAGAATAATAAAGAAGACTATACAAATATCCATATATAAAATACATGATTACGATTAAGAGAAATTATATTATATGTGTTATTAAAGTTTTTTTCAATAAATGTGTAAATTTATATATTTTTATTTAAAAAAAGGCACATTTTCATATAAACTCTCTTCGATTTTTTTTGGAACGTAAACCCTAATTTTGTATGAACTTCAAACCTTGTATAACACGGATTTGTATTACACGAGGTTTTTGTGGAACCATATAACCGTGTTATACGAGGCCCGGGTGTAATTGGAAATGCCGAGTACTCACTACTTGTTATATGTTAAACATCTGCTCCACCATTTTAATATTCCCCTGTGATACTGTGGTGTCAAATTGTCACACATATTTTTATTTTACTGGTAAAATTAGGTTAGATGGATTCATTTATTTACGAGTACTAATGTCATGTTCCTTTTTATTATACTAAAAACGGCGAAGAAAAATATTGTTAGAAATATCAATAAAAATGGAACATAAATAGACACAATCTAACATACTTTTTTACGACTACTTCTGGCGTCAATACGTTCGCTTAGCTACGCTAGCTAGCTAAAAATACTACGAGTTTGTAAATTTTGAAACAATTATGAAAAGGTCAAACATCATATTCTTAAAGTGTAATGTGTAAGTAAATAAGTAATTGAATGTTTCGGCGTTAATAAATAAAACAATGTTAGTAAATAAAACAATGAACTTTGTTTTTTTCCACTCATATTTGAGCACTTGTTTCACTACATGTTTCGGAAACGTCCGTTTCCTTCATCAGGTGAATTAAGACTGAGGTATGTGGGAGTGGTTGTCTGTTGTGGCAGATCAATAGAAAAAAGATTTAAAGAACATAAAAGGTGCCTCACAAATCATAATTTTTCAGAATATGCCAATCATATTATAGAAAATAACCACACATTCAGCAATACAAAAATACACATCGTACATAAAAAGACACACGGCCTAGAACAAAATAGTTTAGAAACACTCGAAATTCATAAAAACCTAAATACAACAAATAACATAATCAATAATCAAGTACAACCCTTCACATCACCCCTTCTTTTCTTATAATGTTCCCGATCTCCCACCACATAGATACCCCCTCCACTTCTACCGAATCCACAACCCACACACCAGACAACCACTCCCACATACCTCAGTCTTAACTGACCTGATGGTCAGTTAAGTTAGAGTGAGACTGAGGTTAGTCTTCACCTGATGATGGAAACGGACGTTTCCGAAACATGTAGTGAAACAAGTGCTCAAATATAAGTGGAAAAAAACAAAGTTCATTGTTTTATTTCATAATTTGTTCATGTTAATAAATAAGTCACACTTTATTACAAGAAGATGTTTTTACTTAAGTTACTCGTTTTGAAACAAAATTTAATTCAGTATAAAATTATACAGAGATATCTACTTATACTTAAAATTATATAGACAACTAAACTCCTTCTTAATAAGAGTAAATAGAGACAAGCGGAAGTATATCCCCCTCGTGTATATTTTAGATACATTTATTTATATATTTATAACAAAGCGTATTTTTGACAATAGATAATGTTTTTTTAATTTTTATAAAATTTCGTTCCATAATGAAGTCAGTTCAAGTAAGTCTTTTTGCATACTTACTTACTAACACGCTGTTTCTTCGAGGGGCTAGGCAGAGAGAATATAGCGCCATACTCTTCTGTCACACATCTTCGCATACAAGCACGACGTTTTTTGAAGCTTTTAACAGGACCATCCTCCAGTATCTGATTAATCTGGTCATGCCACGTCTTTCGCGGCTGTCCTCTCTCTCTGGCCTTTTTATTAAGATATTACATCTGCTTTAAAGAGTATCGACTTTTACCTTTTCATGATAGTTTCTAAATTTACGAGCACGTAATCACATCCTTGTAAAAAATCACCCAGTTTCTATCTAAATTCCAGGCTGCCAGGGAGGTGTAATCCCTGTACTGAATTTATGAATACTTTTTGAACCCAAAAACATATTCTGTACACATTCTATATGCACATGTTACACGTATCTAAAACGCGTATAGCTTTTTTAAGTTCTCTTTTTTTCGTTCTTTTTACAATTTATACTTATCATTTAACATTTCGAATATGGGAAAAATTTATTTTTCTATCTCTATGACAGTCAAAAGTCTCGTGTTTAGAGAAGGAGTACAGGTACAAGGTATAAATGTGCATTTTAAAACAGTTTCATGATTATACTATGTGTCTAGTAGGTGTTTGTTAATGTGTTTTTTAGTTTCAATTATATTTTTTTTCTGATCGTTTGGGAAAGATTATTAAGGAATTTAACAAGATTCGTAAATGATTTTGTGTAGTGGTAAAATTAAATTTTAGTATGTTAAGTGTTTCTCTAAATCTTGTAAATCGAAAATCGCTTCTTGTGTTTAATGTATTTTTATTTAAAAAAATTTGGGTTATTGATTTTTTTGTATTTATCTATTATTTTTGATACTTTAAATTCTCTACAGGGTTCTTTGGAAAACATACATAACCTCGCAGGACTGTATTCCTGCCTTGATTATGAGTCGAAAACGTTCAAGCTATCTTGAACTAATATCAATAGTTATGGAGATATGCGACATCAAATTTGACTTTTTTTTTCAACATTTCTGACATGTTTTTTGTAAAAGGTTGGACTATCATTACAGTTACTTATATCGAATATGAAAAATTGATTCCCTTTAATACAAGTCAAATAAAAAAATAAAAAACTTCAAATTTCATTAGGAAAACATTCCAATTAGAAAATTTTCAGGGTTTTTATAATTTTATTTAACTTGTATTGAAACGAATTAATTTTTCGTAATCGATATAAGTTACTGTAATTATAGTCCAACCTTTTATAAAAAACAAAGTCAAAAATATTGAAAAAAAATGCCAAATTTGATGTCGCATATCTCCATAACTATTGATATTAGTTCAAGATAGCTTGAACATTTTCGACTCATAATCAAGGCAGGAATACAGTCCTGCGAGGTTATTAATGTTTTCCAAATAACCCTGTATATAGTTGGGCATTTGGGAAGACATTTTTTTTTTCTTCAGAACTATTATCATTTTTTGGGTAATTTACATATTTTTTAAACGTACATATAGAATGGAAATAAAATTGTTTTCGTGCCCCATATTGAATATTTTGTTTTGTTGTAGTGGTTAGACGACGATAGCATTGTTATTACATCCGTTTCCGGTTTGGAAAACGGTTGTTTAAGGTTTCGGAGGCTTTCTAGTTGAAATCCGCTTAGAGGCGATCAGCGGCTGTTAGACGGAAAAACAGACTTAATGCGATACGAAAAAAGTGAATTCTCGGAATCGTTAAACCAACGCAAAACCTGCATTGAAACTTTTGGTATTTTATTTTCTGGAAGATTTTGATGTGAAAATATTCTCGTTGGAACTTGATACCTATTTCAGATTGCGGCATAAAAAATATTAGTATAACCAATAAATGAGAGAAAACAAACTAATAAATTTTAAATAAGATAAAGAACATAAACTAAGCTATTCAGGGATTTATAAACTCAGGTGCAACGATTGCCCTGCATTTTACATAGGAAAAACAGCTAGAAATATAAATACAAGAGTCATTGAACACAAAAGATGTTTAAATAGTGTAGGCTATTCAGAATTTGCAATTCATTTAATAGAAAAAAACCACACATTTGACCAGTCTTCGGGTGTAGATGTACTTCACAGAAATGACATAGGTATTCGTCTCAATAATTTAGAAGCTTTAGAAATAAAAAAATGTTTAAAAACAAATAAAAAATATTTACTAAATAAGCAACTAGATTTATCGCGTAGTCCAATTATAGATATACTCCCCTTCCAATTAACTACACCCACCCACACCCACTCTCTTTCCCTCAACCCCCACCACAGTTGACGTTCTGTCTCTTTCTTCCCTTAATGCTTCCTTAATTGTTCGTAATTCTGTTTTTATTTAGTTAATATCTGAATCCTGACGAAGACTCAGTTGTGAGTCGAAACTAGTTGGTTTTAACTCAATAAAGTGGTGTTAAACAAAAAGTTATTTTATTTAAAGATTCAAAGAATCTTTTTATGTGTATGTTCTGAGCTTTCTAAGAATACACGTATAAAAATATTGTTACAAATATATACCTACTGGTCTATAAAAGAATTGAATTTTTTTTGATTGTACATCTTCTGCATTATAGTTATTAATAGATATTGTTATATTAATATATTAATAGATTAATATATTAAAGATATATTAATAGATATAACTTTTCGTGGCTAGGGAGGACTGAATGAAAGTGCTGGAAATTAATTTGTGGTTTTTAATTAAATGATTCATTAACTATTCAATGTACAAAGTCACTTAAAACTAATTAAACTCAAGGTTATTCTTTAAATAAAACTTTTTCGCAGTATATTACTCGTAAATAAACACTTTATTATCAATGTGTTTTAAATATTAACTAGAATATTCCATCCAGTTCTCGCTCGCAGTATTTATCGCAGATTCTTTTCGCCAATTGGGTAGGCACTCCGATCAATTATTCGATAAAAACGGGATTATCGAACCTCCTAAATTTTTCTAGTATTTAGGAGAACGTTCTCGTCGCTTCTTGACTTTTCCAGGTGTTTCTATTGTTTATGTTGTAGATCACCCTAGATTGTTATAGGCCGTTCTCGATCTTTCGGTAATGTTGCGATATGTTACAATGATTTCAGACAGTGCATAAACTCTTTTTAGCAACTCGTTACAATATGTTTTCTTTTTATCTTCCACTTATACCAGCACGCTATTGCTGCCTGGGGAATTTTTTTCTTGTTGTTTTTATTATATATTTTTATTATAATTTAGTATTAAATGAAATCATTACAATAAAAAACTAACCCATAAGAACCAAGTTTTTATTGTACTCCCTTTCTCATTTCCTAGTTAAAACAGGTTTAGCGCATTCCCTACGTGTTGAGCTCGATTTGGGCGACGCTCGAAAGGGAGTAATAAAAAATTTCGAAAAATCCAAAATTATACTATAATTATTAAATTTTTTTAATGAAAATTTGATTGATCATTTTTATCGTCGCCACGAGTCTGCCTGCAAAGTTTCAGCTCGATTCGATCACGGGAAAAGGGTTAAAAATCGATCCAAAGTTTTTTCGTAAGACAAGCAAGCAAGCAGACGCTACGAGTTAAAAGAAAGGGAGTAAAAAAAAAACTAACCCATAAAACCAAGTTTTTATTATACTCCCTTTCTTTGTAAAATATAACAACAATTAAAGACGAATTAAAACATATAACATAACACTTATTCTTTCTTTCTATATAATTAATATGCATTAGTATATCATAAATATTTATCATTACTGACATATTTCAGTTTGTTTAAATTTTTTTATTCTTTCTTTCTATATAATTAATATGCCTTAGTGTATCATAAATATTTATCATTACTGACATATTTCTATATGACATATTTCTGTTTGTTTAATTTTTTTATTCTTTCTTTCTATATAATTAATATGCCTTAGTATATCATAAATATTTATCATACTGACATATCTTCCAGTTTGTTTTAAAATTTTTTGGATTCTTTATTCTATATAATTACTATGCCGTAGAATATCAAAATGTTTATCATTACTGACATATTTTGTTTTGTTTTTTTAAATTTTTTATTTCTGTTCTTTCCTATATAATTAATATGCCTTAGTATATCATATGTGTGATTTATCCTTATGAGTCATTTTCTATATGTGCAACTCTTTTCGGTTTGTTGAAATTTTTTATCTTGGCTTTCTATATCCGTACGTGCCTTCGTATCTCTCACTCTTTCTCCTTGCTCGTAATATTATCTAACTGTGGAGACTCTGTCAATTGGCCATACTCGCGTGTCTCAATGTTTTTATCTGTTTTTTAGGTGCGTTGGTCTTCCATACCCGATTCAGGTCTAAATAAATAAAATAACAAAACGATAATAAACACTAAACTTACAGTAATTTAGTATATTTCTAAAATGTCAGATGTTTTGAGCTTTGATAAGACACTTCATGCTTTGAGGATTAAATTCTAAAAACATTTGTCAGTCAATTTAGATTTTCGACATTCGTAGTGAAGTACCTATTATGCATCCCGAGGGAGTAATTCAAATTTAGAAAATATTCCGCGACGTTATCGGGCCGCCGCGCCGTTGCTAGTGATCATTCTGATGATTCCAAATTTGAAAAAAACATTAAAACATAAAAATCCGAAATTATACTATAATTATTAATTTTTTTAACGAAAATTTGGTAGATCTTCTTGATCGTCGCCACGAGTCTACTTGCCAAGTTTCAGCTTAATTAGATCACGGGAAAGCGTTAAAAATCGATCCAAATTTTTTTCGTCAGACAAGCAAGCAAGCAGACGCTACGAGCTAAAAGAAAGGAAGTAAAAAAATTAAATAACCAACGTGATACAACCATCCCTGAGTGATATGTCTTATTTGTTTTATAATAAATTACATAGTTTAGTTTCAGTTAGTCAAGTCAGTCCAGCTGATTAGTAAGTTTTCAGCGCGATGTGTTGTCGAAGACCTTATTTTTTTTGTCAGTACCGGCTCTGGTTAATGGTGTTTTTGTGTAGAGTTAAGTAAAGTTTTTGTTGTCACTAAGGGTCTGTTGACGTTGGTAATTAGTAGCAGGACCGAGGGAAGTTCCAGCCCTAAATATCTGTAGTATTCGGGGTTTAATAGATTTTGGTCGTTAGTTTAGATCAGCGGTACTCAACCTTTTTTTCTCCGGACCGCATACACATGTTTGTACTGATATGAAGGAAAAAAAATCATACAGTATTCATTGATTAGGACGCGCTCTCTTGACTGATCAAAAAAAATTTTTTTTAAACTATAACAGAATGATATATTACTTGACGCTTATCTTCCTATATTAAATTTATTTTCATCATATTTATGTATTCAAAATACAATAATGAAAAAAATAAAATTCAAAACTAGCGTATATCGTCTATTTTCATATAGCGCCTTTACAAAAATAATATAAATAATAAATGTATACGAATATATGATATACGAGTTCGAATTCTAATACCTTATTACAGGCGTTACGGGGGACGAAATTATAAAAGGAAAAAACGACCAGAGCTGTGTAGACCAGTAAAGGCACGATGTATTAAAAATAAAATATCGATTTGTACAAATATTTGGATATACGTACTCCAAATATTGTGTGATTATATGAATGACAAAAAAAATAACCAATAAAAACCAAGTATTTACAATACTCCCTTTCTCATTTTCGGGTTTCATGTCTACCACATGCGTCGGAATCTCCATACAACTTACTGAATTGTATGAAAAAACCATTAAAAATTTGAAAAATCCAAAATTATACTATAATTATTTTTTTTTAACGAAAATTTGAAGGATCTTCTTGATCGTCGCCACGAGTCTGCTTGCAAAGTTTCAGCTCGATTGGATCACGGGAAAAGGGTTAAAAATCGATCCAAAGTTTTTTCGTCAAGCAAGCAGACGCCACGAGTTAATATAAAGGGAGTAAAAAGCATTCGACATACTGAAACACGAGATTTTACTGACAGAAATGGATGAATGTGGAATACGAGTACCACTAAAGAAAGGCTAAATAATTACACGACAAACACAAACTTACACTGTGTGGTTGAAACTATCTATGGTTCAAATAATAAATTCGTTTTTAAACTATTTTAAACTATATACGCCGGTTTAAAAATGACGGGAGTTTGTCTTTTTGTTCGTGCATATTTCAAGATATTCAAAACTTACAATGCCAGATTTTTCGAAACACGTTCCTGATATTAACTCCTGTGTATCGGTGATGTAATGTAGGTCTACATGTCATAGAAAATTGAAATATCTACCTTATTTACAAAAACTAAAACGTCACATTTTTTGTAATCATCGAATAGACATTTTCACACCAAAATGATCAAATTAAACTGTTAGGAATGTACGGATTTTATAATTTAAAAATATTTATTCATTACTCTCGTATTTTCGGCCAGTGTGTAAAAGAGAGCAGAATATTGCACATCGCAGCTAAATCGAGCAAGAAAGAGCACGACAATACCACACACTTCAGGTAGGACAGAGATGGCGGTTGCTTGGGTTTCGTTGAAAGCGAAAACAATATCGAAAGAGTACGGTAGAGTCGCGTAACACGTGTTAGACAAAGACGGACTGAGGCGACCTGGCGACCGCGTCGTTGAATTCAGTTCGTAATGATACGTCAGCTTGAGCGCACGCAAATTCGATATGCCATGATTTTAAGATAATTTACTAAAATAATGCTAATATGTATGTTTACCTTACATAATTATATAAAAGGGGTCATTAAAAAATCTTATCTGTGTCGTATATATGTATATTTTATCGCATAATAAAAACTATGCCGATTTTTAATCAGGTAAGGCTGTGTTACATCACCGTTCCCGAAGGTATTTTTTAGCACAGTCTTTTAAGAGTTTAATATGTTTCGGGCTGCATGTAAAAGCTTGGCGGGCCGCAGGTTGAGTATGGCTGGTTTAGATGGTTGGGCGTTAAGTAGCGGCACTACTTGGATGTAAATCGGGCGCAAAAAATATGTTTCCCAATGTTAGCTAAAAGGTACTGCGAAGATTATTAGATAGGACATTACTTGGTAAAGGAGACATTTGTTATACGATATTACAATAATTAATATCCATGATATCGCACCTCGAACGCAAGACATTTCCAAAAATAAGGTCTTTGCGTTACGAATATCATATTTTTGTACGACAAACTTCTCAAAAGATCATCTCTGTGTGACTTTTCATTAATGTTTTACAATAAAAAGTGATACGTTTTCATTTTATACATATTTCTTTAAGTTGCTCACTTACTTACTCTCCGTGGGGGCAAGCAGAGAGGATAAAACACCACACTCTTCTGTCCTGACATACAACTCTCGCCCCATCCACATTCTTACATCTTCGCATGTAAGCTCGACGGTTGTTGAGGTCTCTAAAGGGACCATATTATAGTATCTGGTTAATCTGGTCATGCCACGTCTTTCGCGGTCGTTCTCTCTTTCTGGCACCGTCGGCAATTTTGTTTTATATTTTTATTTAAAAACTATCGACAGGTCGGAATGATCCTAATGGATAATCATTTAGGACAAGGTTATTAGTACAGTTACATTTTACAGTAAAACATTAATACATTATCCAATATAAGTATAGTACAAAATGCGAATACAAAATGAACGAAGTTCACAATCTCCGCACGACATAATAGGCACGTAGGCTCCAAAGTCAAAAAATGTGTACTCGCGTCTTTGTGATAATAATTTTTTTTGTTTAGGTTAATTTCCGATTTTCTTACACGCTCAAATTATTTTGCGTTATAAAAATGTTCTCAGGTTTTCACGGCCGTTCCGAATCTTCTGTGTACAGTTTTCTAGGATATTCTGCCGTGTATACAGGGTTCTTTGGAAAATATTAATAACCTCGCAGGGCTATATTCCTGCCTCGATTATGAGTCGAAAATGTTTAACCTATTATGACTTAATATCAATAGTTAAGAAGATATGCGACATCAAAGTTTGCATTTTTTTTCAATATTTCTGACTTATTTTTTGGAAAACGTTGGACTATCATTACAGTGACTCATATCGATTATAAAAAATGCATTCGTTTTAATGCAAGTTTGATAAAATGATAAAAACCCTGAAAAAATTCCAATTGGAATGTTTTCCAATTGAAATTTGAAGGTTTTTAATTGACTTGATTAAAGGGAATGAATTTTTCATATTCGATATAAGTTACTGTAATGATAGTCTAACGTTTTACAAAAAAAAAGTCAGAAATCTTGAAAAAAAAATGCAAACATCGATGTCGCATGTCTCCTTAACTATTGATATAAGGTCATAATAGCTTGAACATTTTCAACTCATAATCAAGGCAGGAATATAGTCCTGCGAGGTTATCAATGTTTTACAAATAACCCTGTATACTTGACCTCTCTGGCCGACGTTTCGGATCCCATTGCAGGGTCCATCATCAGGCCTGATATGAGTGTGTGTTGATGTTTAGATTAAGTATTGCCTTGCAATACCGTACCGAAGTCGGGGTTTGTCCAAGTTTATGTAAGGTTGAGTACTGGATTTCAGTTCGTGTTGAAAGCAGGGTATATATGTCTTGATGTAGTGTGTTGTGTTTCACTGTTTTATCTACTGTCGGATGACGGACTGTGCGGAGTCGTCGATTTAATTGTTAATTAATGTATATTATAGAAATCTCACGGATACGAAACTGTATTTCTTATGGGAAAGTAGGTATACAGGTCATTTGGGTGTAGATAGGACTTATGACATATCTTATGGTTGGCTTAAGTGATCACTTTACACAATGTAACATTCCCCATTTCCACCCATGATAGAATATACCATGCTTACTAATTTTTCGGAACTTGTATATATATTCAAATTGTGTGACAAGCTTTCACATATGAGTTGTAACCATATGAGTTGTATATATGCTTTCACTTAAGTCCTATGTACACCCAAATGACTTCTATACCTACTTTCCCATAAGAAATACAGTTTCGTCTCTGTGAGATTTCTATAATATACATTAATTGATTAATAATGTCTCTGTGACAAATCCAGCACTGTTCTGAAAGATTTGAACAAACTCAAAATATTCTGGATTTAATTGTTAATTGATCCTGCAGCACCAGATACCACGAGGTTCTTAACTTAAGACCATCATCCCTATTAATATTTACCTGGTGCTTATATATTTCGATTGCCTCTTTGACCAGGCGCGTGTGGTGACTCTTGGGCTTTCTTAAGATTTTCCATCTTAGATTATTTAAAGGTTAAAGTACGCCTTAGAACCATAATTTTCAGTACAAAATAACAACATTAAGGCAAACTTTAAGCTTCAAATCATCTAAGTATAGACTCTAAAGTCGGGCCTTGTTGACTGTGTTCAAAGCAATTTTTAAAAGATTTTTGGACACTGCTGCCTCTACTTTTATACCCCATATATGTAATTTATTTATTTATGGGATACTAACAGTACTTAAAAGAGATTATACATGATTATTGAACAGTATAGAGACCATCTTACATGTTTCCACAGAATTAACATGTTGTGTATTAACATAAAGCAACAATAACTTGAGTTATATAATAAAAAAACAAAAAAAGTGAAAGTTTTAAGTTATGGACAAACTATGAGAGTAAAAAAATTAGAGGTAAAAGGGGAATAAGGAATGGATAGGAAAGGACAAAGCTACTTAGTAAAAAGGACAAGAGATAATAATAAAAAGAAGTGCAAAAGATATATGTATAGCATAAAGATATCAGATCAATACATCTGCATATATATTTACGAGGTCTGGACAAAAGAAAAAATGTTAATTAAAGAAAGATACAAGATAAAAAATTACATATACGGAGCCTGTTCAAAAGAAAGAATATGGATTAAAGAAGAGAAAAAAAAAGGTTTATGACTGAGGTGAATATCCAAGAGTTTTAAATTCATAGATCGATGAATGAAAAGATCCAAGTCGCTGAATATAGAGTTTGATAACGATAAAAAAAATTCGCTTTCCATTATTCCCTTTCTTTTGCACTATATTTTAATTACGTACTTATATTTAAAGAAAAACGGCCAAAGTGAAAACTGGCAAGACTATAACAACCAATACAGGCTTTGCATAACATAATATACTCCTTAACTTATTACACCTGTCTTCGGCCAGATTCCTATGAAGACTATGCTTGAATTGGTAATATTATGACATCAAAATTCAAAGGGGTCTTTGGAAGAGTATCACCTGAGGGGTTAGAGGGATGCTCAATTTTCAATACCATCTATCCAGGGGAGAAAAGGCTTTGATCTCATCTTGGTGATATTGATCTCATCTCGGATGATTCTGTGGTACGCCACTATATTGCAGAAGCTAAAGCAAGATTTTTTTAACGAGTTTTACCACGGATGATATTTCCCGATTAGAAGTTGAATTCTTAACTAATTAAGGCGCCGTTTCTCCTCAAGGGTAGGCAGAGACAACGCCTAATATTCTGTCTTCTATCGGAGGCCCCAGTAGTCCAGTGGGCATGACACTGAATTCCCATATCGTAGGTTCAGGAGATTTTAGTGAGATCACATTACCTACATAAAAATGTGATCTTCTCAAGCCTGGAATGTATTTCGCTACAATAATTGGGCCTCATGGCCTATTGTTGCGTTTAAAAAAATATTTGTTGTTACATTATCTTAGCACAAATCTTTTGATTCGGCTACATTCATAGGTCTTCTCATGTACGCTTTGAGCAGGGCCATCCTTTAATATGTTTGTTGTATCTGATCGTGCCAGGCCTGAATAAAAACGATTATGCTATCAAAAGTCATCTACCAAATCAGTATCAAACCTGATATGTTTTATGTACATGTACACTATTGTAAGTAAGAAGGTTTGGATATTACATTATATATTGGATACACGATATTTGAGTTCGGAGGATTTGGGCAGACAACAGTAAATACAGGTACAAAAAATGCGTACGTAAGTCAAATGTTAAAATATACGGTATCACGTAATATTATAAAGTAGTAACCCGAATTAAATTTATAAAATTAAGACTTGTTAATATAACGTAAATAACATGACTATTTATAGAGCTTCAATATTTGTCCGCAAAAATGACCCGTGAAAAGCTTATATGTGGGGTATAGAAGCAAAGGCAGCAATATCCAAAAAAAAAATTAATGCACTCATCGAGGATTACTAATGTATGATGTACTGAATTCAAGATTTTATAGGAACCTTAGTCTATACGCGTATAGGAAACATGATTGTGGAAGGAATAGATACAAAAAATCTAAAATTCAGTACATTTTAAATTAGTTATCCTCGATAACTGCAATCAAAATATTTTTATTTTTTTGTATATTGCTGCCTTTGCTTTCATTAATACCCCACACAATAGTCTATTGTAGCATAAAAAATATATACTCTCATTATCTTGGCACACTATACAGCTACATTCATACATCTTCTCAGGCATGCTCTACGGTTGTTGAAGCTATAAACAGGGCAATCCTCTAATATTTTTTGTATCTGCTAATGCCTGGCCTGAATAAAAATGATTTTGCTGACACATGTCCAAATTCACAAGCGCAACGGCTTAAACGAGATTTTCAGTATAATCCAAGTTGATAAAACTGGTTCTAGGAGTGAGCTTATAGAAGTTGCAAGAGCTATATGACCTGCACTAAAGGCAAAGATGCTGATGATAACATATATTGGAAATGGGATAAAAAAAATTGGTAAAAAAATGCAGAATCTAATTCTTGAGAGTGTCGCTAAGGATTCCAAACAAGGCACACAATGCTCGCGGATTTAGTTCCTGTAATATTTAAGGCTTCGCGGGTCTGACCCTCTCGCTTTCCAAAGTTCCGTTGACACAACTTGACACGATGATTAATCGAGACGAGGAAGAACCTCAAACTTCTGACAGGTCAAATCTAGCGGAAAATTAAATGAACTTTGAGAACAGTCGATCCTTTTTGTACGAAAGCCAACTGAAAGCTAATAAAACTGATTGATTCCATTTGAAATTGATCAAAAGTGAAATTTCGCGTCTGAGATAAACGATTGTTTTAACCAGGGTTGCGGTGTCCAACGACGGAGATATCGGTCGACTTGGATAACTTAAAAAAATGATCTATTTTCATTGATGGAACATTTGCCTCTTAGAAAGTATTTAAGTATCTCTTACCGTTAAGGCAGCATTTTTTCGTCGATTTTAGTTTTTTAAATAGGTCACCATGAAAAGCCCTTTTATTTTAACGGGATAATATATAGCCTATATCCACCTTGAAAGTCCATTCTACATATTGATGAAAGAATTTTTTAAATCGGATAGTAGTTTCGGAGGTTACCCCGTACAACCAAATTTATAAACTTTACCTCTTTATATATTCGTATAGATAAATGAGTGCTAGTTCACGTCACAAGTGTTGATAAACGCTCTCGAAATTAAAATAAAAACAGTGCAAAATAACAACCGTGGTGCAAAAAGGTGCCGATCTAAGTGTAACCTGTGGGTGTGTGTATCGAAAGACTATAAAATAACATCATAAAAACAGTGAAAAAGTGATAAAAACTCGTAATATAACTAGGCACATAATTTGAGGTTACATGTCAAAATACAAGCAAAACCATAGACAGTAAGTTGATAAATCTACCGTTTAGTTACTACCAACCTAAGAAAACAAGTAGCTCGTTCAGAAACATTTAAAAGGAAATTGCGTTCCGTTTCTCCTAATGATGTCTTCCGAGTTGTCACCCGAGATGTCACTGCTACTTGCGAAAATGACAGAACAATTAAAAATACAAACAAATGTCATAACAGAAAATGTCACAGTGGCTATCCTTCAAAAAGTGGAAGATAAAATAAAACCAATAATTGAGGAGAATCAAAACCTGAAAATTGAAGTCAATAAATTAAACCACAAGATAATTAATCTCGAGGCGAACAGTAAAAGGAAAAATGTCATAATTCATGGGCTTGCAGATCTAACTCTTGCTCTGGAAACATCACATACAAAAACTAACTCACCACTACCGGAAATCAAACAACCTCAAATAGTTAAACAACAACATAGAATTCCACAGCTAAAACAAAACAAAACCAACGAACAACAACCAATGCTCCCACTACGGTTGGTCACCGCGGGAGAAAACGACCAATACCCTCCAACAAAAAGCAACAGACTGCACATTGCAACATTGAATACTTTGACGTTAAGAACACATGAATCTCTACTAGAGCTTGAGGAAGCATTAAAAGATCTTAACTGGGATATCTTAGGAATAAGCGAAGTACGAAGGGCTGGTGAAACAATAGAAGAACATACAGGCTATATAATGTACACCAAAGGAGAACCTGGGGGACAGAAAGGAGTTGGGTTTATGGTAAAATCACAACTAAGAAGTAATATACTAAACTTCATCGGCATCAATGATCGAATCGCAATTTTAGTTATGAAACTACCCAATCATCGTAAAACATGGACAATAATACAAGCTTATGCACCAACCGAACAAGCTGAAAACACAGAGCACACTACTTTTTACAACAACTTATCACAAATTATACATCAATACCCAGAAAACATAATTGTACTCATGGGGGACTTTAATGCCCAAGTAGGTACCAAGCAAAACAAAGACGAATATGCACTGGGTAACTTCGGCCACGGTAAAAGAAGCATAAATGGACAAAGGCTCATAGACTTATTACTGGAGCATAAACTAGTCGTCCTGAATAGCATTTTCAAGAAAAACAAGAACAAAAAGTGGACCTGGTTTTCTCCAGATGGCAAATACAAGAACGAAATAGACTACATTGCAAGTAGCCACCCAAGATTGTTCACAGACACCTCAGTTATATCAAAGCTAAACTTTAATACCAACCATCGTATGGTAAGAGCATCTCTTAAACTAACACCAAATAAGAGGCCTAGAAGGCATTTCACACCACCCAGTTTAGCCCATGATCCAGAAAACAATAAAATAATGGCCGGTTCCTTATCAATACTAAACAAGGAAATACTGAAGTCAGGTGGAAAAGATCTTAAGGCAAACTACACTAAATTGCAGAACCAACTTACAAATTTCAACAAAAGCAAACCATCAAATCATAAATACAGATTAAGTGAGAAAACACTACAGTTAATTCAGGAAAGAAAACATTTATTTAATAGTAAAATGAGGAAAGAAAATATTCAACTTATCACCAAACTGAGTAAGGAAATTAAGGAAGGTATCAGGAAGGATAGAAAAATAACAAGACTACAAACATTGGAAAAACATATTTTAACCACTGGCGGAACAAGAAAAGCTTTAAAAGAGCTACGAGAAACAAACTCATGGATACCAAGCTTGAAATATGATCACTGTTATATAACACACCGAAAAGATATAAACAAAGTAGCCACAAACTTCTATCAGGATCTATATTCCAACCATGACAATGCCAATCGAAAAACCTATAGCATCCCTAGACTCAATTTATGTTCCTCAGACCGAGAACCTGAAATTTTACACAACGAAGTCAGGAAAGCAATATTAAGTCAAAAACTAGAAAAAACACCAGGACCAGATAAAATTACAAATGAGATACTAAAAGGTACTTTGGATGAACTGGTTCCCGCTCTTACTCAAATTTTCAATAACATTATGATATCAGGACATATACCAGAACAGTGGGAAACATCTCATATAATTCTTATATACAAAAAAGGTCCAAAAGAAGACATAGGTAATTACAGACCAATAAGTTTAATGTCCAACATATATAAAGTTTTTTCTAAGATCATCCTAGATCGTATAAGCACCAAATTAGACGAAAATCAACCAATAGAACAGGCCGGCTTTAGAAAACACTTTGCCACCATAGACCATATACATACTGTAAAACAAATTATAGAAAAATACAAAGAATATAACAAAACCTTTTATATGGCCTTTATAGACTATACCAAGGCCTTCGATAGTATAAGCCACGAAGCTATTTGGGAATGTCTAGAAAACCAAGGAATCCCCATTCATTATTTAAACATAATCAAAACTATATATTCAAACAACAAAGCAAGAATACAATTAGAAGGTTTGGGAGAGACTTTCAACATTAAGAGAGGGGTTAGACAGGGAGACCCACTCTCCCCCAAGCTTTTTTCAGCAACCTTAGAGAATATATTTCGCAAGATGGAATGGGACCAAGCTGGTTTAAACATAGATGGACGAAGACTTAACCACCTTAGATTTGCAGATGACATAGTCCTTTTCCAAGAAAACCCTAAAAAACTAGAGAAAATGATCCAAGACCTAAATAGAGAAAGCGAGAAAATTGGACTGTCCATGAATATCAACAAAACAAAATTATTAACAAACTCAGACAAAGGAGAAATTACAATAAATAAGCAACCGCTTGAATATGTAGAGGAGTACATATACTTGGGTCAGATCATCTCCCACACTGATCAAACAGACAAAGAAGTTAAAAAACGGATTGCAAATGGATGGAAAAAATACTGGTCACTCAAAGAAATTATGAAGGCCACCGATCTCAGTATGGGCACAAAACGGAGAGTCTACAATACCTGCATTTTACCCTGCATCACATATGGCTGCGAAACATGGTCTCTCTCAAAACATCATAGAGCCATGCTGCAAGGATGCCAAAGAGAGATGGAGAGAAGCACGACAGGTATCAAGAAGCAAGAAAAGAAACAAAGCACATTTATAAGAGCCGTTATGGCTCTTATAAATGTGCTTATGAAGGTTATGGATGTACTAACGAAGATAGACCAACTGAAATGGAGATGGACAGGCCATATGCTAAGGAGCACTCAGGAAAAGTGGAGTAAAATTGTTACATGCTGGTACCCCAGAGATGGGAAAAGGAAAAGGGGAAGACAGCCCAAGAGATGGGAGGATGAACTAAAATTAACAGCAGGCCCTTTCTGGAGAAGGGTCGTCAGGGATAGAACTCAATGGAAATTGTTGGAGGAGGCCTTTGCCAAAAGGCACACTGAACTTAGAGATATTCTTTAAACAGGGAAAGCATTTTATCTTACACAAAAATCTAAGTTCAGGATAAAGGGTTAATTGATTGATTGATTGATATAGCCTATATCCACCTTGAAAGTCCATTCTACATATTGATGAAAGAATTTTTTAAATCGGATAGTAGTTTCGGAGGTTACCCCGTACGACCAAATTTATAAACTTTACCTCTTTATATATTCGTATAGATAAATTTGGAAAAAATCGAAATTAAATATTTATTTGGCAGAACATTATAAACTGAATAATATATGAATTATTTTGAATATTACCAGATACAGATACTTATCTCTTATTTCGGTTTATTTTCGAAATATATGCTTAAGAAAAAGTCGTGCTTTTTGTTCTCACTGCACGCCCCTGCCTATTATCTGCCAAAATCTCCCGAAATCAAATGTGATAATATCCAAAGCTTCTTACCAGGGGCGTACAGTAAGAACAAGAAACATAACTTTTTCCGAAGTATATATTTTGAAAAGAAATCGAAATCAGAGATAAATCTCGTAATATCACAATAATTAACATAGCATTCAGATTATTATTTAATTTCGATATTTTTTTTCAAATATATCTTTAAATAAAAGTCATGATTCTTGTTCTTACTGCACTCCCCTGATTCTTAGCAACTACAGTGTGCTTCTGAAAATATTTCAGGTTTGATACTATAACATAGGTCTGGCGGTGGCTTATTAGTATCAATATCTTTTTTAGCGGCCTCATGTCCGCAGTCACGACCGATGTGTTTGTTTCAGAAGTCTGGGGCGAGAGCGAATCATCATTATGTCTGCTCTAACACACCTCATAAACTGTACCACTTGAGGATATAAATATATTTATTTATTTATTAACGCCCTTATGGGCTTTTACGAAATATACATTTTTAAAAATAAGATAAGACAGGTATACAGTTAAAAGGTACAATTACATATAATAGAATTGTGTAAATTTAAATTGCTGTTAAAAGATTCAAGTACATCTTATAGATTTGTGTAAATTAAAAAGAGAAGTTTAAGTAGTAAGAAGAAAAAGAATTTTTTTTATACATTTCCATTTAGTTGAGATGTAAAGAATTGTATCAACTTTGTCCTATCACAGTTATATTATCAGCGAAAATGTCAGACGCCTCTGCATGTTCATTCTCTAATGAGTGTAGTCTGGGGTTTGCTAATGCATTAGTTCTGACATTTCCACTATAATAGAATAATGCACTGTGTCTTGATGACTTCTATGGGGCGTATAAGTCGATCAGACTAACAATCTGGGGGTAATCAATCATGCTACTTATGATCCTATACAGAAATATTAGGTCTGTCATGGTACGTCTCACAGACAAGATTAATAGTTGCAAATAACTAAGGAGATATTCATAATTGAATATGAGGGATAAGAAAAAAAACCACTGTGCATATGATGAGAATACAGGGCGATTTATTTGAATATTCCCATCTGGCAAACGCATGTTTAAGGAGCATTTTATCAAAATTATATTTCATTGCCAAATCACCGCTTTGACTTTTAAGTGAGAAACAAAAACCTTTATCTTAATTTCGTCTATTAGGCAGTGTAGTTATTATTTCTAATCCCTTAATTTATTCTAAATACGGGTTTAATGGTAACGCATTCTTCCGGCCTTAGAAGTTTGAATCCTGATGGTAACTTAATGTTTAGATAGATTTAACTAAATTGTTTTTTTTTTTTAAATAGAGATGTGAACACGGAATACGTGTCACATCGTGTAGACAGAGAGGATAGAATGCCATATTCTTCAATCTTGACATACCACTTTTTCTTCGGCTACATTCATTCATCTTCTCATAATGTTCTATGGTTGTTGAAGATTTTAACAGGGCTAATCGTGCCAGGTCTTTCATTCCTTTTTCGCCAATTCCAAGCTCGCTTCCGTACATCAGAGTTGGTACTAAAACGCCATTATATGCCGCTAGTCTTGCTTCCTTTTAGTGTTTACAACTAACTGGTGGTCTGCCAATCAGATCTAATGATCTGCTTTGTTCTGTGTCCCGGTCCCTACACACCAATATATTTCTCTCAAATAGCACGGTATCTACAGGTCAAATAAAACAACATTTTAAAAAATATATTTTTTATTTCGAGCGCTTAACAAAATATTTTATATCGAATGATAAAAATTCAGAATGAAGAAATATTAAAATACAATTAAAACAACAATACAAAAGTAATTCTTTATTTCGTAAAATTTTCGATGTTTCATCCTCGAATTTATTCGTCTGACACTAATTTTTTGATTCACCTCTCTTAGATATAATAATACAATTTTAATATACAAGTTTTCTCGTAGCTAGTAGCTAAAACTTCTGGGGTGTCTTCTACAAGCAATTTTGAATATAAAATATTTTTTACACTTTGGACGAAATATCAACGGTCACGGAGATAACTGACATCAAAGTTTGCATTTTTTTCAATAATTAACTTTTTTTCTGTAAAACGTTGGAATACCATCATAATAACTTATATGAAATATTAAAAATTCATTCGCTTGAATAAAATTCAGATCAGTCAGAGAGGACTCCTCCGAAGTTTTTGCTACTAACTACGAGACACCCTATATTGCAGCCCGCGATACATAAAATACATCAGAAAAAAATTTAATAAATGTTTCAATAGTTGAGTATTTTAGAAAATTTGTTTTATAAATTGGATGTTGGCTTTAAGGATTTTTTTCTATTAGAGCCTGAAAAGTGTCCTTCACAAATATAAAAATGATTTAAAATACAGTACATACATATTGTGACTCTATTCCGTCTCTGAAAGATCGATTAACACGTTTATGGCATGATGAAAACATGGCATGCTAAGTCATGATCTTTAAAAGGTATGGTGGTTAATGTTAATCATGTATTTATATGGATGAATACTAAACATTGATGGCAGAAAACACAGGAACTAAAATTCCCGTGAATTAATATAATAATAGTAAGAATTGTTAGATTAGGTCGGGTTGTAGAAGTTAAATATTGTTATTTATGGTTAGAAGGAGAAATTTTTTTTTTTCTAATATGGACTTTTTCTATGAAAATACATAAACTCTGTGAGTGATTTTGTTTTTCATTGCTTTAATGCTTTACATATGGAATTTTAAAATAAGAATTACTTTTTTTGCATGAATTTAAACACCATGCAAATTAAAGCGCACGCAGCGCTAACCGTGTAAGGGGTGACGGAACCATTTCTGAACGAATAGTAACATCGGGTCGAAAAGCTTAGGAACGGAGTGTCTTAGTTGAAGAGGGCCGAAAATGGCTTGCTAATGTTGAAAAATAGCACTCATTAACATCTTACTTTAGGACAAATAATAAGCTCGTAATTCGTTGGGAAAAATTGTGAAAAATCAATTAGACGACATTGATTTACAAAGATTATTTACACCAATTTTAATTTATTTGGATTTGACATCTACACTTTATGATATTCATTAATTATTTTGGCAATAATTAGATATTATAGTGTTTTAGCAGTAAAAGGCTACATTTAACAATAATTTTGATGATATTTAGCTTACATGTACATGGGTGAAATTGCATACAAAATACAAAAGAGACCAAATAACTACCTGCTAGGTGCTCAGCTCTGTACTGTCCTTTACGAGAGTTTCGAGACATATTTTGCATGCGCGTACGCACCCTTACAATGAAACTATGACATCTATCTTATTTTTTAACAACTTTTACAAAAGTGAGTCAAAGATATAAAAAATCAATAAATACGAAATACACGAGCAATTACAAATTTTTGATACAATGACATTTTTATAAAAAAAAGTAAATAGCGATTAATATTATTTATGATAAAAATGATAAACGTAATTTTTTTAATTGTCAAAATGAAAATATTTCAATTTCAAATTATTATTTTATTTGATAATTCATTTATAGTATTGTCAAAATGAAGTGTTGTAATTTGGTATTAAAATCCAATACTTAAAACATTTTTAAGGAATGAAATAAAAACTTTATCATAATTAGTACAAAAAAGATAAATGAATGAATGATATATCATGTTAATTAAAAATTTTACGAAATGAACGTAGAAAATATATAATTAATGATGGATAAAAATTACAAAAATTAATAATAATAATAATTAGTAGCGTTATAAAAGTAAGATTTGAATACCACATTGTAGTATTAATAATATAACATTTAAACAAACAATTAAAATGCATAAAAAATTACAAAAACTCAGTTTTAACTTAAAGTTGAGTGAATTAATATTTGTCATTTTTTTGGTATCCAGACCAACATTAATAAAGGTTTGAAAAAATATAAAAAATTCATTTAAAAAAATATCAATGCTGCATAAATAATTCATGTAACAAATATAATAATTAAATTGAAAACTAAGGAAACACTATACATAAAACGCGAGAAAATCGAAAACTACCCGTAGTAACGTAATCTTATCAACTATCTAGGATGTTGGAATTATCAACGAACTAGCATTTTTGAAATACCAACGATCTAGCAGGTAGGAATCATTAAGAGTAAGGAAACTTGTAATCAATAATACCATTGTAAGGTGGAATGTAGTATTTAAAATGTATTTAATCATATTACATTTAAGATCAGTTAATTTTACACAGCTATCTCATGGCAAATGAAGACACGGTGATTCAGGAAATGATTCAAAGACTTTCTTTAGGAGGTCCTAAATGGAAGCGTCGTAGAAACTGAACACTGTGAAGCCGTGGCCCATTATCGAATACAATGGCGTCAACGAGTATATCACATAAAGAGTATTTCATGGTAGAAACATGCTTAAGTAAAAGGAGGCATACGAAAAAGAAAAAAGGTGGCCATCCTCAAGCTGCGATGACATCAGAAGAATAGCCGAGAAAGGCATCAGACAGAGATGAAATAAGAAAATTTTCCTTGCTAGGCAAGAGGGTACACGGTTCTAAAGATAAAAGTCTACTTGCTTATTCGAAATTATACTTGTGATGTTTCCTGAAATATAATACTTCTAGAACATATCAGATTTCGGAGAAAATCCCCACAGATTGTATGCAGTTGTCTTGGGGGTTTGCGATGAGGAACCTGTTTTCAAGAAGTCCAGCAGGACTTCTTCGCCTACACTCTCGGAAGGCTGTACACCACGGGGCGAGGCAGGCGAACCCTCGTCCCGCAAACTCGAGTTCCTGAGCAGACTCTGAACTCCGAAGGCATCGCAATTGGTCGCGTTCGTGGCGTTGTTACTCTCACAACGAGAAGGACTGAGATATGGTGGTCGATTAACATCCATGCCACATTCGAAAGACGGTTGCTGAGCAACGCTCTTCATTTTACTTCTATCAGTTGGAGGGGCTACTTTCGGCGACTGAGAAAAATTAAAAATTGACTCGCCGACGCTCGAAAAGCTCGGATCAGGGACGAAACCATCGGAAGAGGATTGAGAAGAGGCTCCAGCTACGTTGCTGGAACTTGGATATCTAAAGAAACAAGGGGAAGACATCGACTGCGGAGTTAGCTGACCAAACCAGGGAGATACAGGAGTAGGAAACACCAAAGGCGAAGACTGGGTGTTCGCGTGTCCCAAAGCATCACAATCCATCATATTGGACATTTGAGAGTGAGTGAAATACTGGTTACGGGCGCTGCCTCCCGAAGAAGGACTCGACTGAGAAGACACAGCCATGGGACTGTTGGGATTGACGTTTCCATATGCAACATTTACGTTAGTCAAATCCAACGGTTGGACAATCGGCCGCTGATTGGTGAAAGCGGGTTTCGAAAAGCTCTGGTGATGAACGGAAGGCGAGCGGTCCAGACTTAGCGTGTCTCGGGCCGCAGTGTCGGGCAGGATGGCGCGATACCTGCTGCTGGCCTTGGTGACGTCGTCCCCGGAGTCTTGGGACGAGGGTTGATCCACGCAGTAGCGCAGCATCATGCCGCTGAGGTTCCTCACGTTGGACATGGCTAGGACTCCCGGCATGGGGTCCTCAGCAGAGGAGCTGAAACAAAAAAATCTGTTTCAAAATTGACAATTATTGTTAAGTATGCATAGAGCATGATTAGGCAATGCAAAGTAGTCGCTCATTTGTTTAGGCTCGTATGTTACACATCGATACAACTTTGAATTTTATTCCTTTGCACCACTTTTGTAATAAAAAGTTTAAAAATATATTTCTAATTACATATTTATCTTTTATTTATTTTTAATGAGACGTTATATAACAGAATTCTGGATATAAAATACTTAAAAAAACCATACAAGTGTCTACGTTTTGTTCTAGCAATGTGCATATATTTAATGTATCAATGTAGTGTCATATTCTAAGAATATCTAAATAAACAATTGAATTTATGTATATCTACTACGGGTCTAGGTTATTTTTAAAAAAAATGGATGTTGTGTAGGAGAGACTTTTTAAATGCTGATAGGGTATCTGCAAGAAAATCAGCATCAATGTTAGAGCGAGTAAAATACATTTTGTAAATACGACACAGTCTTGGGATTAAAAAATTACCAAAAAATTATTGGAATGCCGACTTCTAAAGAACGCCAGTTTTCTTGTACGGAGTTCAACGTGCAAATTTGTCAGATAAAAAAAGAATCAATAGCACCACTGAGTGTCTCGTGTGGCACTGCAAGGTCGGATATTTTCCGTCGAGACTCCAGTTGTGCATTTTGAAAAAGGCAAGTCGATCCTCTTAGCTGCGTAGAATACTTAATAGTTCATAATTGATGAATGTTTGTATATTTCAATGGACTCTCTTACTAATCTAGGTATATGGCGCGGTTCTTATGATAAGATTTTTTCTTTTCAAATTTGATGAAATGACCTAGATTCCCTTTGGACGCATGTTCGCAGATTGCCGATTTTTTGGAATTATTATTTTTAATTGCCCCAATATGTTCGTAAGAAATAATATAATAGGACGCTGTATAAAACGTCAGCGAAATGTCGAGATTTGCTTCTAAGTGAAAAATACAACAACGACCGTAATAATAACCTCAACTCTTGAATATTCCAAGATACTTCGTACTAGTAATATACAGACATTTTTAGAGTCACGGGTAATTCTTGTTATAAATTCTAACACAGTATCTATATGCTTTGTTTATGATATTATCAATGTGGTCTCTAAAAGAGCATGCAATTCTAGCATGACACCCAGATCCCTTATTGAGTAGACATTCACGATCGGTATATCATCCAGTGTATATAAAAAATTCTATTTTTTATACTGCCTTTAGTAAAACTAATAGAGGAACATTTCTTAACATTCAGCGACATTTTATTTATTTTACACCAGTTTGCTAGTTCATCCATATCTCTTTGTAGGTGTTGAGTATCTTCCAGGCTAGATTGTTAAATGATCAGCGTATAATAAACAGACATTTCTGAATATAATTAGAAAATCATTTATGAAGATAAGAAAGAGCAAGGGACTAAGATGAAGACCCTGAGTAACTCCTGAAGTAATAGAAACATATCATTAAAATCGATTATTTTTTTTAAAAATAGGATGCGAACACGGAATACGTGTCACACGGGACTTATTTACTAGTTTGGAATGAAGTTCGAACCCGCGACTTTTGGGTCGAGAGTAGAGAGTCCTAACCACAAGACCAACAGGCTACTCTTTTTTTAAATATCAAATAATCAATTTTCCACGGATATAATTAAAGCGTTGGCGCAGATGGACAAAGTGCAGCTTGTCCTGCTTGATGAAGAGTAATTCCATCGTCAGTAGAAACTGGCGAACCGAATGACACTGTTGTAGTTACAGCCGTCCTGCAATATTCCGCCGCTTGCAATATTGGCTGCTGGCAAATATTAGGAAGCTGTTCCGCCCCGCAGTAGGCGCCGCGACGCCGCGAATCTACGTATCGTGTAAATACCAACTCAATCTGGGGCTGTTTGCATCCTGAAAAGTAAATTGCGAAAATAATCGTATATTGCTTTACAAATCCCGCATTAAATATGACGATCGAAGCGGATTTAGAAGGACAGGATTTAAATGGGTTTGCTCCTAGGCAGATATAAATTAATTTTTCAATTTAAAAAAAGTGCTTCAGAGAGCTGAGGCCAGTAGAGAGCTACTGTCAAATGTTAAAGTGAAGAAGGACTCTCATTTGGGTCATGCGGGTTAAATATTACCTCCTCCGACTATTACTCGAGGGCAATATAGAAGGAAGACAGAGAGTTGGTAGAAGGCAAATGTCTTGGCTGCGCAACATCAGAGAGTGGACCGGAATGAGACAGGTTTTTTGGTTTGTTCCGGGCAGAGCAGGACACAGAGGTTTTCTTAAGAGTGATCGCCAATGTTGGGGATCTGACAAGACAAAAAAATATGAAGAAAAAAATCGTAGAAATTAATCCTATTTTTTATAACAATCAGCCTAACGCACTACCTATTTTGGCAGGTTGGTCGAGATTAGGGAATGCAATCCCGATCCCGCGAGATCTTGAGGCATTATACGAGATCAATCCCGAACCGAAAAATCTGACGAGATTATCGGGATTGATTAGCATTTTTTTTATGTTTTGTATGTTTAATTGTATAAGTTTATAGAGCTTTTAGTAAGTACTTAAAACTTATGTTCATGTCACATTCATATAATGAAAATAGCTTTGAATAATATTTTCCGTATTTTATCAACCTAACATAGTAATAAAAACAACTAATAGTTAGTGGTTTTTACTCTGCTACATTGACTGATTGATGCTTGGAAAAACGCCTACAAAAACTTTGATGCAATGATTAATAATGAACATTTTATTAAAATTGCTGATATAAAAATGCAAGGCATTGTCGTAAATTTGCTAATCAGCTCTACAAACAAAAAAAAACACAAGTATTCGGGATCCCGATTCGTAGGGATTCCGCGGGATTGGAAATTCTAATCTCGAGGGATCCCGAAAGAGCAATCTCGACTCTGGATTGCATTCCCTAGTCGCGATACCGCATCGGTGGATGAAAAATCCCAATGTTGTTTTTGTTAGGAAAAGAATTCCCACCCGACCGGGAGAATTAAGTAAGTAGCTAGTAAGTAGTGATAAGTAATACCTCTGTTTGGTTTTCAGGTTCATTTGATAAATCTTTATTAGGTGAGCTTGCTTATCGGAATATAACGGTGCGAATGGTACAACGATCGTCAACAGAATGACGTCATGCCCGTTCCTTGATCGCAATTGGCGATTGTCTACGGCTATCATCCAGGGGCGTGCAGTGGGAACATCGCAGCATGACTTCAACATAACCAATTATTTGGAAAAAAAATAAATCACAATTGTTATCATAGCATTCATATTTTGATATGTCATAAAAATCTGTAGCGCAAATATTTGATTTCTATTTTTTTTTCAAAATATACGTTTACTAAAAGTCATGCTTCAATGTTCCCACTGCACGCGCCTGATATGGTTTAATACAGTAAAAAATACAAAGAGTGATTATTCTTCCTACGGTGTCATCTATCGGAGGTCGGCGACAATTTTGGCAATTTTGACTTTATTCACCGTCGCACGGAACAACTCAGTCGAGTTACACTTGTACCAGTCCTTCAAGTTACCCAACCATGAGATGCGGCGTCTTCCTACGCTTCTTTTACCACTTATATCCTCCTGGATGATGAGTTGGTTTATACCTTATTTTGGTCCTCTCATAATATTGATTTGTATGTTCCTGATAATTACATTAGACATCGTCAGCATAGATTGTTTCACATTCCAGTATACAGGACCAACCTGCCGATGGTTATGCCTGTTGGAAGAGCCACAGCTATGCTGAACAAAATCGCTTTGGGTATTGATATATTCCATGTGTCTGAGGGGGTTTTCCGAAGCGGGATTCTCCTACACCTTTGACCAGATTTTATGTTATTTTTAATTTATTATTTTATTTTGATATATACTTCCTAATATGTATGCCTTAAACATTTTGTTTGTAATGTACATATTATCAATAAATAAATTGAAAAATTGAAATTGAAATTGAAATTGAAAATTGAAAATATGCCCGAGACACTCCAGCTTTCTTGTCTTGATAGTTCGCAGCGCTTCTCGGTCTTTTTCCATACGCCGAAGGACTTCTTCATTCGTCACTCTATCCACCCAGGAAGCCTTCGATATGCGTCTACAGAGCCACATCTCAAAAGCCTCGACTTTGCGGATTACTTCTTAGTTTAGTGTGCAATTAATAAAAAGATTAATGACACTAATTTGGCTTCGTCGCGTTCTTTGAGGTGATTAAATATTCATACTCAATTTACTTTTATACATTACATCTCCATTAAATACGTAGTATATACTGACACATCAGGTTCGGCGATAATGGTACACGCAACTCCATTTAGCGGATCAATTATTTATTACTTTATTAGAGCAAACTTGGCTGTCGGGTCCTCGGTACCCCGGCTCAGTAGTAAAAATAAAGGCGGGCGTATCGTTCCGTACCACCCTGTACTATTGAACGTTCATATAAAATTCCACGAGTAACTTAATCTGGATGGGTCGGCCGATTATAATTCAATTACCATTTTGTGACTTTGGAACAACGCGGCTCTTCCGACATTTTGGTCAAAATAAACATTTTTGTTTTTTCAAAAAAAATTGTATTTTTTTTAATATAACAACATTTTTCTCATTAAAATCATTTCTCCTAGTAGTTTAAGAGATAATAAAAAAATAATATTAAAGAGAAAATAAGAAAACAATTTCCTAGTAGTTAAGGAGACTAAGAAAACTATATTGTATTTTTATTACATCAGAATTTATTAGAACAAAGAATGTTGATTTTTAATACTAATAAAAGAACGAATTATACTCGTAGCTAGCAGCAAAAGCTTCTGGCTATTCTCCATTATTCAATTTTTAATAGAAAATATTCGTAATTCTTTGCGAAAATAAGATTAGTGGAGAAAATGGAGATAAGCGAGTTTGCATTTTTTTTCAATATTTCTGATTTATCTTTTATGAATCATTATACAAACATGAAAGTAATTTATATTGAATAATAAAAATTATTCCAGTCAAATAAAATGATTAAAACATTGCAAACTTCTTTCAGATTTAGCTAGGATTAAAAATCTCATATTGTATAGAGACAGACATATATGTGACTACCCCGTTCCCCCATCTGGCAAAGGCTCGGCCGATAGATACAACTATATTTAGGTAAACACCTTTTGATCTATCGTCAACAATGATTTTGGAAAATTTAATCTTTAAGACCCTGAGTAAAACAAATCACTTATCCCACGACATAAATGTCATCCACTACAAATTTTGCATAGTTACTCACCCCCTGACTATATTACTCCATCTCCAATATAAATGTTTTTGTTTTTATATTTTATTGAATCCCATTCGTTCAAAATGCTTATCTTCAGAAATTTCACCGTCGCAAAACATAGCATCCCCCTGCCTATCTCCACTACACACCTATATTAAATTCGGTACAAATTTTGTAGTTGGTCTTTAGGACCTTACGCAAGCAGCCTTCTACTGGCCATCAAATCAGTCCATCCTCGCGAAAAAAATACGTAAAATACGTATTATTTTGAAATACGTGTTATTTAATGTGAATGAATTGAGGAATGAAAGAATGCGATGAAAATGCGGTCGCTAAGGCGCATGTAGAAAATCTTAGGTTGAAAGAGTGAGGAATCAACAAATTAAAAGTGAAACTATACTAGCTGCAGGGCGGTAGAAAGAATAAAGAAAAAGATCGCTGAGATGGTTTGGTCATGTGAAACGTATGAACGAGGAGGGGTTGGTTAAAAAAAATATGTGTGTAAAGAAAGCAGCAGGAACAGAGGTGCGCGAAAGACCTGGTGCAGTCAGATGGATGGCCCTGTTAAAAGCATCAAAAACCGTAGAGCGTGCATGAGAAGATGTACTATGTGGCCGAAGCAAAACTGGTGTTCAAAATATAATAAAGTGGCACTCTATCCTCTTTGCCTACCTGCCCTGCGGAGACACAGCATAATAGTTAGTTGGTTCACTCATCCAAATTTTGTTCATTTTCACTTTAGGTAGGTTCCTAAGTAAACTAATGTCACCCTACTCCACTCCCAGGATATTTCACTCTATCTCCGCCCACACCAAATTTTGCACGTATCGTTATTATTTAGGTCCTCGTAATTTAATATGAATCCTAGCATGTAATATTATAGAATACGCCTTTATGACGTAGATTATTACGGATAGCCGAGTATCCGAATGTTCGATATGGACCGATATGCTGAACGCTTTCAAATATGCTATCACCGTTAATCAAATATTAATGCTGCGGGATGATAGCCATACCATACCATAGAGCTGGTCACCTGGTCGCTTTCATTAAAAACATTGACGGTGAAGTGTTTCGGGATAGCACATAGTGAATTAATAATCAATAATAAACGGAACCTACCCAGCAATGCCTGAATTTTTTTTATGAAATTCTTAGCTTCACTTGCACTTTGTATCACATTTTTGTATGAAAAGATGTCAAATTAAAATGAATTAATCATGATTTGATATTTTAAATATACACAATTTTCTAAAACGGTACATAATAATAATAATAATAATTGGATAATTTGTATAGCGCCGTTTTCGCGAATACTCACCTCAAGGGCGCTTTACACAGAGAAATTATTATCTTACAAGACAACTTACTGCTAAAAAAGAAAGAATTTATTTACTATTACTTATTCACTAGGTGGCATACAAGAAGTGGAATTAAAATTGAGTACTATAATAGTTTGTGAGCCCCTGAATTCAATTGACCAATACATGATCAAATCAGAGATGTTTTAGAATGATGGAAATTGTTCCATATTGTGGGCTTTTTATATAACTTTATGGACGTGTGACGTGATTATTTTATTCAATTAATATTACAAAGCAAACGATTATCTTTGATTAATAAAAAATATTTTTAAATCAACAGAACCGTTTAAATAAAATAAAAATTAGTTTTTTTTTTACACATTTTTATAAGATACACTATTATACATTATTGTGATGTTCTCGTCCTGAGCGTTAGGAGGAGAACTTTGTAGGTACTCGGGAATCCAGAGAAACTCGCAATTCCGCTTCAAAATATTTTATTGGTTTGTACAAAGGAGTTCACGTGACAATATTACGGTATTCAAATAGAGAACAAGTTGTTACCGACGCGACGTGGTAGCTGGGTGGTAAGAGAGCGCGCCTCTTAATTTATACCCATTCGCTCTCCCATACTATCTGTCTCTCTCATTTATTCAAACGTTCATCCAGATACATTACAATCATGACACCACAAAACGAAAGCCTTCTTTAAAAAATTAGTAATTGTGAAACTTTTCTTACAATTTATGTTTTAAAAGAGACTGTTTTCAGAAAATAATATTTTTAACGTGGTCTTTTCAATTCTTTTTACATTTAAAATTATTACACAAAAAATCAAAAACTTATTCTGAATTCCTGATTTCAGCTATTTAATCATACTATGGAGCCACACCGTCGTAAAAGAAACAATTTAATTGTTAAAATTTATATTTAAAAAAAAACATAATATGTATCAATTAGAAAATATTCAGAAAAAATCTGCCTTCCGAAGAACATTTGATTCCATCAAGGATAATTAGGACCCACAATAATTCCTTTACGAAAAATAGCGATACTCAGTTCGCCATAGTGACCATTAATTTTTTTTATGCTTCAAAAGGTCAAAAGACTCAGTTACAGAAGATAAACACATGACAAAACACTCAGGATTGAGTAATTACATAGATTGAATTGCGACCTCAACGGGAATCGTTCCCGAAACCCTCGGTGTGAAAAGCCACTGCGCAATGAGGGCAGCATGTGCATATATGTAAGAATTCTCATAAAAGATGCGGGGGAATCCTGCATCTGAAAAACCCTTTGGATCTGATCGATATCCCGAGTGATATTATTCAGCATAGCGGCGACTCTTCCAACAGGCATAACGTGAAAGAATCTATGTTGACAATGTCTTAGATAAACATCGGAACCATACAAACCAATTTTAGGATTATTGATATTACCGCGCAACAATTGATAAAAATGCGTAATAAAATACACATTACTTCTGGTTTCTAAACTATTGTAGACAGGCATACCCTGGAGAAACTCGATTGGTAAAGTCAAGGACAATGCTCGTACTCTCTCATGTAGAAATATCTCAGAAACTTATTTTGTACTTTTTCTATCATGACAGAGTACTTAAGCTCATGTGGCCCCCAAATCATGAGCCACTCTCGAGTCTACTTCGCACCAAGAAATAGAAAATGAAAACCCTGGCAGTACGCAGAACAAATCCTTGCATTCTCAATGCATTACCACTAACCGCCTCTAGGTGGTCGTGAAATATCAGGGTGCTCACAAATCTAATGCCCAGATCCTAAACATTCGACGTGTGTCAGATTTTGGTAGTTCACTTTGTAGCAATAGAACACTAAAAATGTAAGGAAACATCAAGCAAAAGTTTGTTTCACCTTCTCCATTACGCATTCGCACCAACTCCGGGTTACGCTCGCCCATAGTGGGAATGTGCCGAGCTTACAACAAACTTATTCACCGACATTGATATCTATCTTGTGTCTTCGCATAAATTAAGAATACAATTGAATATTAGTCTACCTCGCAACATTTAATTAATATCCAAACACATTAAGAAAATGCTCTGCGACACAATATATGAATGAAGTTTCACATGGCTATCTAATTATGTATTTGTTTTATTGTTTCTATTATCAGTTATTTTTATTACATTATTACTTCACTATTTCATTATATTTGTTTCATTATGTAATGATTCATTACTATTTCATTATATTCACTTTTCTATTCTTTTGCTACTGTTCTTGTCTTTTATATTTTGTTCTACTTATTGTTTATCCTTTAATAAATTGTTTCTATGTGAAATATGTCAATAACACAAGTCACAAGTCAATATGTTCGATTCTATCAACTTGTGTCTGTAATATTTCCGAAAAAATAAATAAAATATACATAAAACTATTCTGCAGTCGATGGCCATCCTTTGATTAGGGATTCAGAAATCCATCTCAGCTTGCATTACAGAATCGGTGCTGTTTTTCCCATAATAAAAGCCCATAAATGGTTGTACAAGAGGTTTATCTTAAAGTGCACGTCTCGATAAATGCAACATTTTTGCAATCCGATTTTTATGCTCTTTTTCTGGTGATGAGTAAAAGTCGTGTATTGTCATATCTAACAACTTGTCGAGTTTAATCTAGTGTTACGTCATGAGGTTTTGGTAATACTAATATTAACGTCCCGAAATACACAATTATCTTGAAACCTGTGTCAGTATCTGCTCGTACGAACAAAAGTTCCAAACAAAACGCGTGGAATTTCAGTGCGTAGTTTTCCCCGTTTAAATCATCTAAATTACGACCCTCCACTCCGACGGGCGGGGGGTGAGAACCCGGCATTACAATACAAACCCTTCAACCCCTGAAATGAAATGGACATGTCAAAGTATCCGAAAGTTCGCTTAAACAAATGTTGTATTGATTTGGGATGGAACCCCGAAGGGAGCGTAGTTGCGAATTGTTCAACACAAATTGCGAACAACTTAAATTAATTATTGAACGTAAGTCAATTATATTTAAGGGAAAAGTTTCCTGATTTTGGCCTGCGAGGCTTATGGCTGAATTAATAAATTTGAAAGCAGAGAATTTCAGACACCCTTAGAATGTAGACAAACATAAATTGGATGATTTTTTTAAAATATAATTCCTATACAGATTCTTCTTCTTCTTATGGTGCCATCTTCTATCTATAAGGCCTCAGATACACATGCTAATTAGTGGCATGCCACTTAGTGGCATGCTCGTTACTAGCAATGTGCGTATACACATGCCACTAATAAGCAAGGCCTAGAGAAGGTCGATACTGCGCATGCTCACGTGCTACTAAATAAGCATGTGTATCAGACGCCTAAGTCTAACTCAGTCGAGTTACACTTATACCAAACCCTAATGCGGAGTCTTCCTACGCTTCTTTTACCACTTATTTCCCCCTGGATGATGAGTTGGTTTAGACTATATTTTGGTCCTCTCATGATACATCCGAGATATTCCAGCTTTCTTATTTTGATAGTTCGCAGCACTTCTCGGTCTTTTTCCATACGCCGGAGAACTTCATCATTCGTCCTCTATCCACTCAGGAAACTTTCAATATGCATCTATAGATTCACATCTCAAAAGCCTCGACTTTGCGGATTAGTTCTTGGTTAAGTGTCCATGCCTCCACCCAATATAAGAGAATGGCAAAATATAACACCGAACCATACGCATTCTAAGTTGCAGGCTTAGGTCACGGTTAGAAAATAACGGACTCATTCTGAGAAACGCACTTCTTGCCATCTCTATTCGAGCTTTTAATTCTTAAAATGGATCCCAGTTCTCATTCACCCATGAACCAAAGTAAATGTATTGTATGACTCTTTCTATTGGTTCAATTTTGACGTTGGAAGTGATCTTTTTGATACTATTAACAATTTTGTTAAGCGAGTATTCATCTTCCTTCTTGTTACTTGCTTTATTCAAGTTTTTTAATAGCTATTTATTTTTTCACTGATTACAATAGTATTAATATATTCTCATTCTACTTAGCTTAGAATCATATATTAGCCAAAAACTATGTGGCGAATCTTTGAACCGGATCTAGATAAAATATACGTTCGATAGCCTGCCAAAGGAAATTCAAAACATTGAGAATTAAGGAGGTTTAAACTGAAGTGCAAAAATTTTATTATAAAAACTTTTAAATTATTTGATGGAATGCAATATGTCTCAGTGAAATCATGTATTAGCCCACACAACATTATGTGTGGAACTAAATTATTAAGATAAATAAATAAATATGTGTGCGATAGCAATCAAAATATTCTGCCAAAACAAATTCCTAAAAGCGAAAATCCCGACAGCCAAAATCCTGAACAAGGAAACCCCTTTCATTCCTATAGCATCTCAGGTATAAATACTTTGTATTTTCTCCAATTTTCTTCCAGCAATGTAAGAACTTTTGTCCTGTTTGCTAATGAGTATACGTCTAGTTTTATATTAATTAATTAATAAGTGAAATTGAGTTTCCGCTAGACTAAATACGTGAATTATTTTCATTATTTAGATTTACGAGTATTTCGGTTGTAAATTATAGAAGTCACACAGAGACGAAGTTATTTATATGGGAAACACATATGGAAGTCTTTATAGCATAGCCACAAGGCTTATGACACATGTACAGCTAGCTTAAGTGGTCACTTTACTAATACTACGTTCACCAATTCCACCGTAAGAACACATAAAAAATGAAGAGGTATCATTACCAGCGGTGACATCCATGTGTACTATGTTGCTTCAAATATTTGAAATAAGACAGATAAAGAATAGAACTTTTAAAAATTTATAAATCATGTATGGATGATTTAGAGTGAAATCGGTGGACGTTGGATTACGCAAAGTGATCACTAAAGCCAGCTTATACAGGTCATAAGCCCTGTGGCCACTCTATAAAGATTTTTTGATATTGGCGAGTGTGTATTATATGCCAATACCAGTCTTCTATGTGGCTCCTTGCTGACTCCTGCAAATTCGGTCCAGAAGGTTTTGCTGATATTACCTTCAGGACCCATCGTCTCTATGAGATTTATATAATTTATCTTAATTAATTGAAATTATTTTTCTTAATGTGACATTTAAAACAGTATAAACCGAGTATTTTAAACACTTTTTAACTACACAATTGTTAAAATATTAAAGGAATAAAATCCACCATTGTGTTCTTGAAAATTTTCTACATATTAAAAATAATCGGAATACATAAAAACTGATCTGAAAAGTAGATAAAAATTGAAACAATTTTATAGAGTATTCTAGTTTAATGCTAATAATTCGGAAGATTGTCATGTAGGTATCTACATGTAAAAATAATATTGATTTATAAACTCCAAATCAAAAATATAGATATCTCAAAGTATTGTGTTCTTGAAAATTTTCTACATATTAAAAGTAATCGGAATATATAAAAACTGGTCTAAAAGGAGATAAAAATTGAAACAATTCTCAGGCGTATTCTAGTGTAATGCTAATAATTCGGAAGATTGTCATGTAGGTACCTACATATAAAAATAATATTGATTTCCCATATCTCCGGTACCAACGTCGACATCTGTACCTATTAGTTTATGGGAATAACAAATTTTCAAACCACAGAGGGCGGTAATAAAAATACAACTCACCTTCGGAACGAGGTATGCAAAGTTAAGATGTATATACAACTTCTAAAAATGTGATAGATGGGGTAGTCTTTCATGGGTGGAATCGGTGAACGTTACATTGTGTAAAGTGATAACTTAAATGGCTTCGTCTCTATGAGACATCTTTAATATGTAGGGTGTAACAGAGCTGGTCCACAATACTTTACAGATTCCTACCTTGATAAATAATAAGAATTAGTTTTTTTTTTAAATTTAGACATATTTTTTTATTTTTCAGTTTAATTAAAATTAAAACTAGTTAGTGAATTCATTACTGTGTCGCGTATGTCATCGTACATGCAAACAAAATATATACTTCTCGATGTCCGACACTAACGCAATCAGATGGCACAAATAATGTAAAACATGAGGTATAATAAAAATATGATTCTCTATTAACAATATCCGTTAGTAACGCTACCAGATGGCTCAAATAATAATAAGGCATTATAAGCAAAAAATATATATAATTCTTTATTTAACAATGTCCATAACTAACGTTATTCTAGATAGTGCTCTTCTGTAAAAAATAGTAATAACCTCAAACGACTATATTCTGGTCTTGATTATAAGTCTAAAATGTTCAAGCAGCATTGAAATAATATCAATAGTTATGGAGTTATGCAATATCAAAATGTTGCATTCTTTTTTCGACATTTCTGACTTATTTTTTACAAAACATTAAAGTATCATTACCTACAGTAACTTATATCGATTACGAAAAATTCATTCTTTTCAATAAAAGTTAAAGAAAATGATAAAAATCCCTTTATTTTATTTTATTTGGCTTGTATTACAGAGAGTGAATTTTTCATGGTTCATTTAACATTTTCGACTCATAATTAAGGCAAAAATCTACCAGGAAACGGGAAAGAAGGAAGTATTGTGGACTAGCTATGTTACACCCTATATATCGTCAAGATGTTCATTTGTGAAAAGTATCGGCCCCTCTCATTCGTCTCCAGGTTGACTATTTTTAGCCACAATGCGAGAATTAGTCCGCCGCGATTTCGGCTGCCGGAACTTTCCACGGCTTTTTGCGACCCGACAGCCGGGGGGCGCGCCGCTGATAAAAAGACGGCGATTTGTGCATTTCCCGGCCGCCAGACGTCCCGTTCCCGCCGCCGGCGCCCATTAGATGCAGAAGTGCACCCAACTACCGCCCAGAGTGCAGCTGAGGGCAATTGCATCCGAGTTTACGAGCGCATTATTCAAACAAAAAATTGTGTGTATACGAAAGGCGAAATTTCCATTCATTTTCATATCATTTTCGATCGCGCCGCTACGGTAGGTTGCAACCTTACTAGTGACGTCACCACCGCGACACGTGCGTGACCCGTCAGAAATACACTACATATAGGACGTAGCAAAGACGGTTACAGCTAGTACACATATATTTTTACTCCCTTTATATTAACTCGTGGCGTCTGCTTGCTTGCTATCAAAAAAACTTTGGATCGATTTTCGACCCTTTTCCCGTGATCCGATCGAGCTGAAACGTGGCAAGTAGACCCGTGGCGACGATCAAGAAGATCTATCAAATTTTCGTTAAAAAAATTAATAATTATAGTATAATTTCGGATTTTTGGAAATTTTATTGTTTTTTTTCAAATTGGAATCATTAGAAAAGTTTGATTAGCAACGGCGGCCCGATAACGTCGCGGAATATTTTCTAAATTTGAATTACCCCGTCGGTATACATAAAAGGTACTTCACTACGAATGTCGAAAATCTAAATTGACTGACAAATGTTTTTAGAATTTAATCTTCAAAGCATGAAGTGTCTTATCAAAGCCCAAAACATCTGACATTTTAGAAATATATTAAATTACTGTAAGTTTAGTGCTATGTTATAAGTTTTAATTCGTCTTTAATTGTTGTTATATTTTACAGAGAAAGGGAGTATAATTAAAACTTTATTTATGGGTTACTTTTTTACTCCTTTCTTTTAACTCTGAGCGTCTGCTTGCTTGTCTGTATAAAAAAATGGATCGATTTTTAACCCTTTTCCGTGATCCGATCGAGCTGAAACATTGCAGGCAGACTCATTGTGGCGACGATAAAAATTACCAAACAAATTTTCTTTAAAAAAATTAATAATTTTAGTATAATTTTGGATTTTTCGAATTTTTTAATTACTCCCTTTCGTAGCGTCACCCGACTGAAGCCCAACGCGTGGGTTAAGCGCCAAACCTGTTTCAACGGGTAAATGAGAAAGGGGGTATAATAAAAACTTGGTTTTTGTGGGTTAGTTTTTACAGGCATCTTTCAAAACTGTCAATGCAGTTTACACGCAATAATACATTACAGTTTATATGTGTCTCATAGCTGGTAGCAAAAACTTTACATGTGGATTCCTCCCTTGATAATTACTCGAAAATATTCAAGCAACCATGACCTATCGATAGTTATGGAGTTTGCATTATTTTGACTTATTTTTTAAAAAGTATTATTACGGTAACATATATCGACTACGAAAAATTCATTCGTTTCAATAAAAGTTAAATAAAATAATAAAAAAGTAACCCGCAAAAACCAAGTTTTTATTATACTCCCTTTCTTTGTAAAATATAACAACAACGAATTAAAACATATAACACTAAACTTAGAGTAATTTAATATATTTCTAAAATGTCAGATGTTTTGAGTTTTGATAAGACACTTCATGCTTTGAAGATTAAATTCTAAAAACATTTGTCAGTCAATTTAGATTTTTGACATTCGTAGTAAAGTACCTATTATGCATACCGACGGAATAATTCAAATTTAGAAAATATTCCGCTACGTTATCGGGCCGCCGTAATCAACTTTTCTAATGATTCCAATTTGAAAAAACCAATAAAATTTCTAAAAATCCGAAATTATACTATAATCATAATTTTTTTTAACGAAAATTTGATAGATCTTCTTGATCGTCGCCACAAGTCTACTTGCTAAGTTTCAGCTCGATTGGATCACGGGAAAAGAGTCAAAAATCGATCCAAAGTTTTTGTTGACGACAAGCAAGCAGACGCCACGAGTTAATATAAAGGGAGTAAAAACCCCGAAAAATGCGATTGGAATGTTTTCCAATTGGAATTTGAAGATCAGAAAAATTGGAAAAAATGCAAACTTTGATAAATGTTGAGTGTAGATGATTTGAAAAGAAACGTGTATTCAAGTTATTTATTTCAGATCAACTGCAAAGCTTTGTAGAACTTACGAGGTGGAAACGGAGTTAGAAAGTGTAGACGGCTCGCGCATTTTCATTCCCCGGTGGAGGCTAGGTACTGAGTATAGTTACTGTAGCCCATATCCGTACTCACCACAGAGGCATAGTATAGACGTACCACTATAATTAGGCGTGCGAGGGAGGGCGCCGCTGTCGCGTAACAAAAGTTGTCAGGGTGTAAATTTATTACACAATACATAATATACAGAATGTCCGGTGACCGGTGTCGTATTAAATACAGAAATTTGGTCGGGCAGCACTAAAGACACCATGCAGTAATGGCGGCCGTTCTATCTGTCAAACTGTCAAATATCGGTACATTATTCGCTTTTTCAGCTTCGCAAAACTTTAATACTTCATTGGTCATTGTTCTTGCACCATCCCGGACTGTTTAAGATGTTTTGGACATAATAATTCAGTGTATATTGGTAATCAAGATATCGCAGCTCCCGATCAAATACAAAATTGAACTGAATGACAGGGCGAGGGGTTACCGCCGGGTGCGGGCGGGGCGGGTTTTAGTTCCAAATTCGCCGCACGCCAAGTTACGTTGGGCAAGCAATACAGTTGCCCATAACCGTACTCGCCACAGACACGTAGTAGCATTTGGTAATGACTTATGTCCCCACAGTACAAAGCCATGGCAGCAGAATATAAGCAGACTGTGTGCAGTTATCATGGAATTGCTTAAAACGTAAAATAGTCAGAATATTCAAGGAATTCATTATGGAGTATTTTCGCTTGTCGGTGTCCACCCTATCATAACAATGGATATGTCGAATTTGAGAATATTATACTAAAAAAATATTAGATGCGTTATTTAAACGTGCATTTTTACATTTGTGAATATTTTTTTCAATACCCGAAATTATTATCATAGAGAATTTAATATTTATCTAGTACGAATGCAAAATAAATATTTAAGACAGCGGTTCCCTCAGTAAAATTCATCTCATGACTGCATTTGATAAGAAAATTTCGTTAAAATATTGATTTTTTTTTTGACTATTGATTTATATTTTTGATATACAGGGTGTCTCATAGTTAGTAGCAAAAATTTTACAGGTAGATTCCTGCCTAAGTCGTAAATGTTCAAGTAACCATGACTTAATATCAATTTTAACATTTTACATAAACGACATTTTAAATCTATCTCTCTCAAAATTTAAAAAATCATTATATGATCATTTCTTTTCAAAATATAATTTTTTACATAATGTCTTAAATTTTTTATATATACCTGGCTATTCAAATTTAATATTGCTATATTATCGGTGAGTAAAAATTTCTGAGATCACTACTTTACACTTTTTTGCATATATACTTTTTTTTACATATATGTCTAACCTCATTATGTTTAAACTATGTATATATAGTTTTTTGCATTTATACCCTTTATTTTTCTTTTACATTTAATCGTTTGTTGTATTTTAATTATGTATAAACCTGTTGTAAAAGGCCATTAAGCCGTGTAATTAATAAAATAAATAAATAAATAATTAAATAAATAAATAGTTATGGAGATATTTTTTTTCAATATTTGTGACTTATTTTTTGCAGAAAGTTGAACTATCATTACAGTTGCGTGCAATTGCGAAACGAGAAATAAAGCGAATAATCGAGCGAAGTACCTAATTGGCGAAATAAATAAATGCGATAAATACTAAGAGTAAAAATTGATGGAATGTTCTAATGAATGTTAAGTACGTGTTACCCAGCGGTACTGTGATGTGGATCGGCTCAGTCACACTCCGCACAAGGGTTGATCCAAAATTACCGTTATTTGAAGCCCCAAGAAGATTGATAATAATTTCGATGTCTGTCCGTAACTTTCTGTAACGTCCGTAACTTTTTTTATGAAAACATTTTTTTCTTTTTTTAAATTAATACTTTAGGAATCGACATGTAAATCGGCCGCCATTTTCGGCGGGCCACGGCTGGTGAGCGATAAATTTTCGAAAATCGCGAAATTTACATTTAAAAACAGCAACTCGGGTTTACGTGCTATCGATCGCAGTTGTTAATTGTGAGGTCGGCGGCAAACAGCCCGCCGTCCGAGCCGATTTCGTTCGCGTCCATTGTGTTCGCTGCGCCCGCATAATCCGTCCCGATATTCCAACGGATAATGGCTATTGACAGTGATAACTCCCGACGTTTGATACCTCGCGCCGTGTCCGGATTTTCGACTGCGCGGAAGCTGCAGCCGCGGCCAGCTGGCCAGCAATGGACCGTAATTCATCCCCTCACCCCGCCCCCGAGCGCTGTCGGACCGGATATTTCAGAGTACAATGTTCCGCCGCATCTGCCTCCTCAAATTGAACAATACCGACGGTGAAATAATTATTTATATTACTTGCTGTTACCCGTCAAAAATGACGGTACCTTTGCATGCCGGTTTCTAAATAATAAGACTTATTAAATATGATTATTAGTATTTATTTATTTATAGCCGCACCCATGAAATAATAATAACGACTTTTATCAAAATTTTTGAATATTTTTTTAAAATATTTTTAACTTTGTTATGTCCTATATGTACTGTATGACGTGTAACGCAGTCTCGGCTGTAGCAACATCGTTATCGCTGCCGCCTTCGGGTTAGCTGGCCAGGGGTTCAAGCCCCATCTCCGGCCATTTAATTTCATTTATTTGTTGAATTTGAACGAAATTACGGGAACAGACAGATGGACGGACGGACATACGGACATACAACAAAATCATTATGTTTGATTATCATTAACGCTTATACAATTTCTTTAAATAATAATAGCTAGCAGTACACCCATGAGAAATCACGAGAATACTAGTAATTAATAGAGATCCTTGCGTGACCGCGCAACGGTTGCGTGTCACACTATACTATAAAGTTTTAATTTCAGCACGTTACGAATTCACGGACCGACAGCGAAGTTATTATATTTTTACTTTAATTATTTTATAAAAGATTTCGTTGCGCGTCCGTAACTTCCTAGAATCCAATAGCTGATCTCATTCCGCTTTCAAAATTGCTATTATATCAAATAAAAACATCGACTTTATACTTTTTTGTCTGAATATTTTTTTTTAATATTTCAGTTCAATGAAAATTAAAACTTATAAGTGCATCCATTACTATATACGGCGTGTTATTGGTATTTATCGTTTAATTCTCTATGCAACAATGTCCGTCACTTACGCTACCGGATGTCATAAATAATGAGAAGGTGTACAAAATAAGGTACAAAAAAGTATAATTTTAGTTGTAACCGTGTCCATCCATAATTTCCATCACTAAAGCTATCATTTGACTACGCTAATCTAGATAGCGATGTTCTCACAGCCTTAACTGGCGGCCGAAATAAATAAAAATACGTTTTTGACAGGTTATAGCTATGTAGTATTATATAAAGTGCAAGAATTCATCATTGGAAGAGATCATACAAACCTACCTAAAATGTATATTTTTTTAATAAACACATAAATAGTGAAAAACAAATACACAAAAAATATAAAATAGTAAATAAAAGGTAAATTTGGAACGGTGCTAACTCAAGGGAAAAAAATCCATTAAATAAACTATACTCGCTTCTACTGTAGTAGCTATTCCAAGTCTAATAGTTCGGGTATGCTTCTACAACGAAAAATATCAACGAGTTTGGAGATCTTAATCCTGAGGTGGTGCTCGCGTGTTACCGGTGAGTTTAATGCGTATTTGGGTCCCTACAAATAAATAATTTAACTCCTATGTGTCGGTGATGTAACGCAGGTCTACCTGTCATACAAAATATGAAACATCTACCTTATTTATGAAAACTAAAACGTCACATTTTTTGTAATCATCGAATAGACATTTTTACACCAAAATTACTAAATTAAACTGTTAGGAATGTACGGATTTTTTAATTAAAATATATTTATTCATTACTCTCGTATTTTCGGCCAGTGTGCAAGAGAGAGCAGAATATTGTACATCGCAGTTAAATCGAGCAAGAAAGAGCACGACAATACCATACATATCATGTAGGACAGATATGGCGGTTGCTTGGGTTTCGACGAAAGCAAAAACAATATAGAAAGAGTTCTGTAGAGTCAGGTAACACGTGTTAGACAAAGACGGAGTGCATGCGACTGAAGCGAGCTGGCGACCGCTTCGTTGTATTCAGTTGCTAATGAAACGTCGACGGGAGCGCACGCAAATTCGATTTGCGATAATTTTATAATAATTTACTAAAATAATGCAAATATGTATGATTACCTTACATAATTATATAAAGGGACCTTTTAAAAGTCTTATCTGTATCGTAGGTATATATGTATATTTTATCACATATTAAAAATTATGCCGATTTTTTATCAGGTAACGCTGTGTTACTCCACCGTCCCCAAAGTTTTTTTTTAGCAGTCTTTTAAGAGTTAATAATAAAAAAAGTGAATCGTTTACGCTCTATTCTTCTTCTTTGCAACTGAATATTAAAGATGGTCATTTAAAAGTGTTCAAAAACTTTGTTATCATATTAATATTGTCGCGGTATCAAGGCTGTGGGAGGTAAATGAAACACTTAAAATTTATTACAAAAAGTCACTGGACACGAATTTAATTGCTTTTATAATCTTCGCTTGTATATAATTTCGTAATTCACACAAATTATCGCTCTTGAATAACTTGTCTCACATATACTGATGCACGTTACCAAAATCGCTATGGTTCGCACTAGAACTTCTCACTTGTCGGTAGGTACTTTCTTAATTTACTATCGCGGTAATCACACAAGCGCCCTGGCCACACCGTTAGTTACTATAATGCAAAATTGTCCGCTCAAACGACTCCGTCGGGAATTTATAACTATCCGTCGCGTCTGTAATATTCCAGGATAAACTAATCAATTCCAAATTCGCGTAGAACGTTCTAAAGACTTCTAGTACATGCAATTACCACCGTTTTAGACTCAAGTGAAAATATTACCAGATAATTAATTATAACAAAATTTAAAAACCTGCAGGAAAACTAAGATCGATCAAATCTTGAAATTGGCATTAGGTAATTGCGTTATTCTTAGTAATGTCTACAGAAATTTAATACACGCAGTTACCAATTTACCGAAACGCCACGATTTTCCACCTGTTTAATTTGTACTTCGAGTGTCGGGTCTACACAAAGCCCTCCACCCTAAACCCGACGCCGTGAAGTTCGGCCCTGTCGTTTACATGTTTGAATTAACATCTGGAGTTCAACCCCCGGTACATGAAAGTCTGCGGCCCCAAGTGTCGCGGGTTGACATCGGCGGCGCCATTGCATAACGGTATAAGTAAAGTATTTTAAAATACCGGCCATAATTGCATTTAGAGCACCATTAACTTTGTTAACTTATGGCCAATAAGAATCTGTCAAAGGAAGCAAGACTAGCGGTACATAATGGCGTTCTAGTGCCAACCCTAATCTATGGAAGTGAAGCCTGGAATTGGCAAAGGAGGAATAAAAGTAGACTGAATGCGGTAGAAATGCGGTCACTAAGACGCTTGTGTGGAAAATCTTTGGTCGATAGAGTAAAGAATGAACAAATTTGAAGTGAATGCAATGCTGGCTGTAGTGTGGTAGATAGAATAAAGAAAGGAGTGCTGAGATGGTTTGGTCATGTGGAACGTATGAACGAGGAAAGGACGGTTAAGAAAATATATGAGGCGAGTGTTGAAGGCAACAGAAATAGAGGGCGTCCGCGAAAGACCTGGCATGATCAGATACAACAAGTGTTTGAGGATGGCCCTGTTATAAAAGCCGCAACAACCGTAGAACTTGTATGAGAAGATGTATGAATGTGGCCGAAGCCAAAGTGGTGTGCCAGGATAGAAGAGTGTGGCGTTCAATCCTCTCTGCCTACCCCTGCGGAGAAACGGCGTGATGGTTAGTTAGTTAGTTAGTTAAAAATACTGCACCAAAAATAATATTTAATTTTTTTACTCAGTGAGCAATTGAAATGACTTTGGGTGCTGTTGCCGGGAATACTGCATGATCGTGTGAGGAATACAGCAATCCTGGAGATCTGCGAGGTTCAAAATGTGGTCAGATGGTGGCGACAGCTTCGACAGTAGTCGTACCAACATGTATAGAGACCGAGTACAACTAGATTACCATACATTTATTTATTAATTTAGAGTATTCACAAGTTCACAGTAATCGAAGAAACAATCTAGAAATATCCTACTGGAGCTCAATTATGAACGACTCAATATATCAATGTAATTTCAGATCTTAAACGCTAATCTAACCAATTATATAGGCAATAAAACAAGATAAAAGTGAAATAAACATAGTATGACAACAGCAATAAACAAAGTGTGAAAAAAGTAATAAAAGCAATAAATCAAGAGAAAAGTGAAATAAACAAAGTATGAAAACGGTAATGAAAGCAATAAATCATGAGAAAAGTGATATAAACGAAGAACGAAAACAATTTTTAAATTAGTTTTTAAAACAACACTCTCCCAAACATCGCATTCTTAATAATACTTGAATTCCATTGATAAATATAGTTCTGCATAGCGTACCAGATGGACCACGTCCACCAGGGAGACCCCCGAAGCGATAGAGAGATAGGAATTTAGCATCGCAAGAGGAAACTCCTGCACAAACAGACTATTGAGTCTAAATAAAGTTAAAGAAGAAAAATAAGTGAATAGAGTATCGAAATAAAATAGCTCCTGCGGGCCAACAGGCAGGAGATGAATATATCTAATAAAATCCATGTCTTTGGGTTTCTCCAAAACATTTGGAGTAGAGATTGGAGCTCAATAGTTACAGCTGATCAACGGTAGTGCCCATATCTTGAGTAGATGAACGCCATAGCATCAGATGGAAATCGGCCGTAAAAATACTTGCCAAACAAAAATCTCCTAGCACGGATAACACAAGACAGAAGATCCTGGCGCCTTCGTACAAGGAGGCCCTACCTTGGATGAACCGGGATAGTGGGACAGGGAAAAGAAGAAGAAGAGTAAAAAAGTATCGAGTAGTTTATTGGCTTAGTAATTATGACCGTCATCTGACAATTCAATGGTTGAGGGTCCGAGACTTGCTCCAGGAATCCACCAAGATAGTCCTGTTATAGTACTCGTAGAGTACGGAGTGCTTTTTTTAGAGGTATAGAACATTACAATGAAATAAAACACAAAAATTGTGGTAATAGTTATGGTTTTATTGGAAAGATAATTTTATGCCATATAGATTTTTTTTTAGATTTGTTTATCGATTTGGCAACACATTTTCAAGCGTCAACCAATTTCACATTTGATTTGTACTCCGTGTTTGGTTTTCCATTTCCCTATAAATAGACTTACGTCAGAACAACACTTGCAAATTTATTTCGAAAATCGTGGTATCGTTAATCATTTTCAAACACTAATGGCAGTTATCTTTAGTAATAATAATATTTAATTTAAGCACTAATACAATTATCTTTCCAGTGAAGTCAATAGCATGGCCTTTACCACGACTTGTAAGTGTTTTTTTTATTTAAATGTTCTTCATCTCTAAAAACCCCTTATACAGGGTTATTTGGAAAATATTAATAACCTCTCAGGACTATATTCCTGCCTTGATTATGAGACGAAAATGTTCTAGCTATCATGACCTAATATCAATAGTTATGGAGATATGCGACATGAAAGTTTGCATTTTTCTTTCAATATTTCTGCCTAATTTTTTTAAAACGTTGGACTATCATTACAGTAACTTATATCGATTACGAAAAATTATTTTTTTCAATACAAGTTAAATAAAATGATAAAAACCCTGAAAAATTTCATAATTGATATAAGTTACTGTAATGATAGTCCAACGTTTTACAAAAAATAAGTCAGGAACATTGAAAAAAATTGCAAACTTTGTTGTCGCATATCTCCATAACTATTGATATTTGGTCATAATAGTTTGAACATTTTCGACTCATAATCAAGGCAGAAATATAGTCCTGCGAGGTTATTAATGTTTTCCAAATAACCGTGTATGATCGTTTTGCCTAGTTATAAAATAACACGAATATTGATATGTGTTACATTCTTCCTAACATATTATTAATACTGAGGATGTTTTAAAAATTGTTTCTTTATATATCCGTATTTATTTTTATTTTTTTATTTAAATATTTTATAAAACTTTTGATAAATCCTTTTGTATTTTGGAGTGCCTCCAAATACAAAAGCATCAACACTCCAAAATAAAAACGTAATGCCTTTTTTTAAAGGTGGAAAATTTCTATTGACCAAAAGGTCATTTGATGTGTGCAGTCATTGCAGTCTGCAACCATATTAAAGGGCGCCGTTGGCATTCCAGCGAAACAATTCTATTACGTTCCGATCTGTGAAGTCATTTCACGTGAGAGGATGGCTGGTCCAGCAGCGCTCCTGGCCCCTCCGACATGATGGGTGGTAACTTGACCTGGTGCCAAAGTAGCGCTCCAGTTTTAGAGATTGACGATAACAACACTATGAAGCATTTAATGCCACCTCCTTCTACCATATACTCGTACACGGCATTTCAAATAATGCGATATACTAAATATCAGGACAGGTGTAATCTGGTTTGTCATAAAGATCAACATTTTTTAATTACATAGTATTGTATTGAGACAAATGAAAACATTGGAAATTAAGTCACTATACAAGAGTTTAATTATAGTACCATTCGTAATTCTACAGTCGCTAAATGTCTCTCGAATATTCTACACACTTATTATCGAACTGTTTAATTTGCGCTGGTTGGCGCTGTTTCTAATGCTTAGATCACTTTTCGTAAATTCCATTCAATGTTTGCTCGTAGAAACTTCTCGCCCCGTTTTAGTCTTTCCTTCGTCTGCGCTCGCATCATCGCTAGCCACTCCACGCTCGCTCGCTTACTAATATCGGGTGTTGTAATATCACCGTCACGCAACACTGAACACACTGGTTTAAGCCACGGATGTCGCATTGTTATCGTCACGATCGAAATTGCCTGAACCCGCGTCGCGTGACTCCTTTTATAGATATTTTCCTTCGAAAAATTTGTTCTAAAGATTACAAGCATTATGTAGAGCATTCTAAACGATTCTAACGCAGTATGTAATGGAATGTCGTAGAATCTTTTAGATAAGAGAATGCAGTCATGTATGATTGACCCTGCATTACGTGCTACGGATGTCTGATCGCCGTTGCGTGACACCGTTGTATTGCTATCAGCATTCAGTAGGGTCATTGTCTCGTATAATATTTTATTGACGTAAAGGAAAAAGAATTTACAAGACAAGGATTTATTGAACATAATTTTAAATAATAAGTATATAGGGCGTAACAGAGTCAGTCCACATTTTTTTACAGGTGGGTTCTCGCCTTGATTATGAGTCGAAAATTTTCAAGAAACCATTACCTAATATTAAAAGTGATAGAGTTTTGCAATATCGAAGTTTGTATTTTTCTTTCAATATTTCTGACTTATTTTTTATAAAACGTTGGATTATCATTACAGTAATTTATATCGATTTATAAAAATTCATTCGTTTCGATACAAGTTAAATAAAATGATAAAAACCCTGCGATTTTTTTTTCCCTCCTTTCTTTCTTTCTAACTACTTTCTACATAGGTATTACTTACTGAATTTTCTTGTGATTTTTTGTATTTATATTGTTAACATTATATCATTATTTGTCATTATGGCGTATATATTATAAAATAAAATATTATATTAAAAAAATTAAAATGTATAAGTTATTTATCATGAGGAACTGAAGTGTTGGAAAACAGATGACTCGCTCGCCTGCACGGCACGTTTCCTCTAAAAATAGTAAAGTTTACCCGGCATACAACACTCATTAGACCCGGGCTCATGTGCGCTGCCGAAACTTGGACACTGACAAAATACGAAGAAAGGCCTTCAGGCGTCCTTGAAAGAAAAGTCTTTGGAGAATCTAGGGCCTCGTTAATGACAATGGTGTCTGTAGACAAAGATATAATGCGGAACTGTACATGAGACTTTTATAGTTTATCTTAATTAATTATTATCCCTCTGTGGACTTAATCCAGCAACTATGTTCCTAGAACATACATATAAAAAAATTGTTAAAATATACTAATCTAAAAAAGGAGTAAAAAAATTTAATAAAAATTTTCAGGCGTATTTTAGTGTACACGTATCTATATTAAATAATTCGGAAGAATATCATATATCGTTTTTTTTATAATTTGCTGAGTATTTTTTTTAAATGTATTTATTTTAATTTGGGATTGTTTTGAAGGCAGGCTTGTTAACTTTTTTTCAATAGTGTTCAAAATATAAGTTTGTCTTTTGTTTTATTACTAATTTTTTTCAATGGGGTTATGTTATTTTATAAATACAAGTCAAATAAATTTATTGAAATATTGTAGAAATTTGAACCAGAATTTCATAAGAATGTTCTTAGGTTTTCACGGCCACTCAGAATCTTCAAGTTTGTGTTTACTGGGGTATTATGCCGTGTTGTTACGACCTTTCAACACATCAGCCCTGATGATGGACCCTGCAATGGGATCCGAAACGTCGGCCCGAAAGGTCGTAACAACACGGCATAATACCCCAGTAAACACAAACTTGCAGAATTTCATAATTTTATTTGACTTGTTTCAAGCAATTGGATGGAACGTTCCAGTGAATGTTAAATGCGTGTTAACCAGCGATAATAAAGAATTTATAGACGTGTGATAAATTACGACACAGTATGATTGAAATAATATTCTATTAATTAAATTTGTTTTACGTGACTTTGTACATTGAATAGTTAATTAATCATTAATTAATAAATCGCTAATTAATTGCCAGTGTTCTCATTCATTCTTCCCGCAGTCATGACACGTGACAATATAAATAAAAAATATATAAAAAAATTGCCTTTATTGCTGTTAAACTTATAAAACATTCTAATCCTATTAACTAAAATATATATTTTTTTATATTATATTATTTAAATTATTATAAATTCTCAGCGTTCGGGTCATTATTCTTAGAAACAGCTTGTCATTCGACATAGACCTTCTCTAAAGATTTCCATTTTTCTCAATACTTTGCAACTCTGATCCAATCTGGACCAGCCACCTTTTTCAGATCGTCTCCCCATCTTTTCGTTGGTCCATCTTTGTTTCTTTCACCGTCTCTTGGATACCACTCTGTTATTATTCTGGTCCATTTCTCTTGCCTTTCTCTCAACATACGTCCAGTCCATCGCCATTTTAGTGTTCGATATACAGAATGTGCCCGTTTGAATTGAGTTCTGTTTTTACTCCCTTTATATTAACTCGTGGCGTCTGCTTGCTTGCCGTCAACATAAACTTTGGTTCGATTTTTGACCGTTTTCCCGTGATTCAATCGAGGTGAAACTTGGCAAGCAGACTTGTGGCGACGATCAAGAAGATCTATCAAATTTTCGTTAAAAAAATAATAATTATAGTACAATTTCGGATTTTAGAAATTTTATTGGTTTTTTCAAATTGGAATCATTGGAAAAGTTTGATTAGCAACGACCGGCGACCCGATAACGTCGCGGAATATTTTCTAAATTTGAATTACTCCGTTACATCACTACGAATTTCGAAAATTTACAAAACAATTGGTTCACAGATGACAGCAAAATTGGGTTTTTTTGGGAAAAAATCAAATAATAATTTATTTATTTTAGATTTCTGCTTATTTTGAAGAATTCTACATTACTCAAATCTGATTCTGACTAAATCATTTGACGCTGGAAATTTATAAGGTACGATATAATTAATAGATAATTGAATCAATCAAAATCTTGACATCTCAAAACATCTGAAATTTTAGAAATATATTAAATTTCTGTAAGTTTAGTGTTATGCTATGTTTTAATTCGTCTCTAATTATTGTTATATTTTACAAAGAAAGGGAGTATAGTAAAAACTTGGTTTTTATGGGTTACTTTTTTTATTGCTGTTAATTTTACTTTATCTCTTCTATTAACTCCAATGACACTTCTTTCTATGCTATTTTGCTAGACGTTTAGTTGATTTGTTAAGGTTTGTGACCATGTTTGACTACCATATATTAAACGTGACAATATAAAACACATCAGATATAAATGTGTGTAAAACAGACTCACTCATAGGCACCCTTAAATAATAGCCCTCCATTCAAACGAACCGGTATTTGAACAAACAGCCATCACATATCGCCGATCAGAAGAGGACAGGTGGGTTAGAGTACCTGGGGGTGTATTTCAAAGGCACTCGGACCCGATAATCGCCTCAGAAATTTCAATAACGATCCACCCTTAATTTGATACAGGTACAAAAAGATCACTGTACAAGAGGCAACACGTGCGACCCTAATGAGAGGGGGAGAAGCCCTCTGTAGGCTTCTACACTTTTTGATAATGTAATAAATCATTGATAAAGTATATTTTAGAAATTTTATGAATAATTTGAATAATAATTATTCAAATTATTCACATAAACGTAAAATTTCTCAATTATTGATAAATGTCCCCGTGACTTTGTGTAACGTCCTTTACTTCTTTAAAGTTTTTTTTTTCGGAAAAAAAATTCTTATTTGTTTTTTATGATTTTTTTTAGTAAAATAAATACTTATTCTTGAGGAACCGACGTGTAAAATTACCGTCATTTTTGACGGGTTTTACAGCTAGTAGCACATAAAGAGCGAAAAAGACTATTCGCTTTATACCTTGTTTCTTAAATTGAACATTCTCGCACTTGTACATAACTAATTTCATGTATGTAAAAATATTATTATATTATGACTTTCTAAGCTTGTGTTATTGCTTTTCAGTCTATATAATTACCTTTTTTGTTTTTGAATTTCTATTATATCATGTTTTCCTTATGCTTCTGCTTTTTATATATTTGCATTTTACTTTATATTATATTTATCTTTATATATTTGCATCTGTGTATTAAGTATTTTCTTTCCACTTTGTCATTAATATTTTTACATGTTATAATTTTTTCTATAAAATATATATTCTATAAATGTACACTTTACCTACTTGTTTTTAAAAGCTTTGTAGGGCATTAATAAATAAATAAATAAATAATAATATCGGTCCTATCCAGGTTGACATTTTTCTCAACTAACAAGCAGGACCGTGCTGTACCGCCCTGGTCGTATAAGGGTACTATAATATATAAGGGTACTGTGAATGGTACCCACCGCTTACCCAGGACCGTTTTATGAGCAAAAGCTCCCATATCGGTCCTTCTCATTCGTCTCCAGGTTTACATTTTTTTAGCTACAATGCAAGACCGTGCTGCCCCGCACGGGTCGTATAAACCGGTGCGAGGCGGCACGGCCGCAAAAACAAAACCATTCACAGACCGACACCATTAGATACGTCTTTATTGCTTAAAGAAATACATAAATAAATACAAAAACAAAGAAAAGGTAATAACAAAAGAAGAAAAATAATACATAGTAGACGAATTCCGCGGTGGTGGCAGTGGATGGCTAAGGTCAAACAGACACCCCCTTAACTGGGAAAAAGACGAAATAAAAAATAAAAAAATAAATAAAAAAAATAAGGGTACTATAATATATAAGGGTACGGATTTTTTCGCCGCGCGGGGAAAAAACCTGCGAAATTTTGACGCGCGTCAAAAACAGCAGGCGCGCGCACTACGGCATAATGACGCTGATCAGTTTGAAAATGGATTTAGCAGAAATAGCTTGTATTTCCACCTTAGACCTCGAAAGACAAGAAGCGGTTCTGGGTACATCCTCTAATTTGTGATCATTTGAACAACGGGCAGTTCTTTAATTTTTTTTTTCTTTACCCCGAAAATTTCTTCTAATATTATCGAATGAATAAAGAATGTTTTTATGAACTTTTAAAACTAGTTGTACCTTCTATCACATATAAAAATACTCCATTCAGAAATGTTTAATGTTTCTATCACTATATTCTCTTGAAGTAATATCATACAATGGTGGTCTTCTCTCAACTTCAGCAGAATTATTGCTTGTAGCCATTGTTCTTTCACATAAAATATTATATGGTACAGCGAAACAGCGCGTAGTGCGCGCGGTCTAGACTTTAAAAAGTTGTGTTATTTTGCCGCTGACCGCCGCGCCGCAAGCGAGCTGTAACATGTTACAGATTTTTCGCCGCTGCGTTATTTTGCCTAAGTGCGCGCACTACGATTCAAAACCCTTTGTTACAACACTGCAGTGCGACATTATGCCGCAGCGTTTTTTCGTGCGTCAATGCGCGCGTACTCTAAAGCCACCTATTCACTAGGGGACAAATTGTCCCTCAACAACACGCGCGGCATAGAGTCTACGTGACGTTGCAACGTCGTGCACTGTTCCGCGACGTCACGCACAACATAGCGCGACATTTCTACATGCCGTGGCAACGTTGCCATGCGCACGGTACCCGAGCGAGCTCACTGCGACATTACGCGGAACGTCAGTACCACGCATGCGTATTCACTTGTGAATACGCATGCGCTGTATCTGTCAGGATGACAATGTGGGGAAACGAAATTGTTCTTGAACTCATCGAGCTGTATCGATCGAAGATCGCATAGAATATCCGTCCTTCTTTCTCTTTGTAAAATAATTTCGCATCCACCACCTTTTTCTCCTCTTACGTTTCGATAAACTCGTTAACATAAATATTATAGATACGCAGCTGTCATCATAACCTCATAGGGCAACAATTCCGCGACGTGTGGAAAACAATAATTATTTGCAAAAAGGACCTTGTTTTTAATAATATTCAATTTACTACAGTAAAACCTCGTTAATTTGAAATTGCGACCCAAAAAAACATTTCGAATTGCGCGGAACCCCGTTTTCGCTAAATGAAGTGTAAATAGATACCGCAGCTGTCATCATAACCTCATCGGGTGATATTTCCGCGACAAGATATGTGAGTCCCGGTGTGTACACGTCAAATGACCGCGTCATTGCCCCCGAAACATGATCGTAGATGTTCATGCGACATGCCGCGCGGAATGCTGCGCTATTTTTCCCCTAGTAAATACATGTCTTAAACCGTTGCGGAGCGGCAGTCCCTTCACTGGCCCCGCCTCAAGTCCCGGAAAGGTCAGCCGCTCGATCGGAAAATATATTCACTGCTCCAGAAACCGGGAGAAAGGTTGAAGATACCGACCGAGCTTCCCGGGAGTGGTCCGCCGACATTCGCCGGAGTGGTCACCCCCCGCTCGTCGGAAAGTTGCGCTGCAGCGCGAGCAACAAAAACGTTGATTGATAGTGTGGCGCCATCTGACGGCGGAGCGCAAACTAAATGAGAGAGGCGACAGAATAAATTGGAACTAAAAATACCAAAGCGGATGACAAAATTGATGGATTTGTTTCGGAGAACGTGGAAAATATTCTAGCTAGAATATTGGTACGATATTTTGGTTAAAATCACAATATCACTTAGTTTAAAAATGTTTTAGCATTTTATCCGTTCAGATCTGCTGGTCAGAGTTGTATGGGTTAATATGCCGTGTATGTGAATAATAAAAATAAATCGTACAGCAATCAAACTAAATGTAGCAACCAACACTTGTTAAAGATGATCGCACGTGACTATTATAAACATTACTTTATGTGTGGTTTCTTCAGCTGCCAGGCGGAAAAGGCACGAACTAGCACAATTTTTTTAATTCCTATACACATTTGAATTTTTACTTGTCTTAAAGGGATAGCAGGCTAACGCCATGGAAATCCACAGGCAATCGAAATCTTGTGGCGTGTATTGCTAACGCGGGTGGAATTCCTGCGATGGTAATCAAGAAAGTAACTACTGACAAGAGAGAAGTTTTCTAGTGCAAACTTGAAAGATGTAAGCGACGCGCATCACTTAACGAGAGACAATTTATTCAGGAGTGATAAAAGTGCAGCGAAGATAATTAGTGAAAATTAGTGTATAAAATATTCAAGAAACATTTAGAGTGAATTTAAGAAGAATATGAATGGACACCCACCGCGTTTCCAGGACCGTTTTATGAGCGAAAGCTACCATATCGGTCCTACTCGTACGTGGCCAGGTTGACAATTTTTCTCTAAAGATCATCTCCGCGCCGCGTCGTGGATAAATTTAAGAAGAGTGCTCCGATTAAATTCGTGTCCAGTGAATTTGCATATTAAATGAAGGTTTAAATGATTTTCAGTGCTTTATTTGCCTCCTACAGCCACGGTGACACACGTAGATGGCGCTCTATTTTAACTGCGTCATAAACTGCCGAGTCCTACGAGGCAAATATACTAGAGTAGCAAATATACTAAAAAAAACAACTTTTTATTACACTCCCTTTCTCTAGTGGAAACTGGTTTGGCGCTTAACCTACGCGTTGAGCTTCGGTCGGGCGACGCTTCGAAAGGGAGTAATAAAAAATTTCCGAAAATCCAAAATTATACTATTATCAGGTTTAGTGTCTACCAGATGCGTCGCATCTCTTCATACAACTTAATAAGTATGAAAAAACCATTAAAAATTTCTAAAAATCCAAATTATACTAAAATTATTACATTTTTTTAACGAAAATTTGTTAGATCTCCTTGATCGTAGCCACGAGTCTGCTTGCAAAGTTTCAGCTCGATTGGATCACGGGAAATGGGTTAAAAATCCAAAGTTTTTGCGTCAAGCAAGCAGACGCTACGAGTTAAAAGAAAGGAAGTAAAAATATAAATTCCGTGATACAACGTGCACCCACCACACGCACCAATATCACTCCTCTTCTTCCTTGCACTGTCCCAACTCATTGCCTAGGTTGGCTATTGGAGTCGGCTCTTCTCGTTCTCAGGCTGTATCTTCTTTGGTTGTGGGTGTCGCTTTCATCCAGGCCGTTTTCCTGTAGCATTTTAGAGCACTGAGTCATCCAGGAGTTCTTCGGTCTTCCTCTGGATGACTGTTGATGAAGCTACACAGGCATTGCCAGCTTTAACGTGTGGTCTTATGTGCCCAATATTACTGGATACAGCAATACAGTAAATGAATTTCAAACGCCGCAGTGTACTCGTATTCAAAACGGAAGAAATTTTATGTAATCAAATTCCGTAAAATCGGCAGCTCTCCGACAGGCTTGACTCAAATTGACTCAAAAGTCGTGTATGACTCAAAACCGGCACTACCGGGGCGGTGGTGGCGATGGGCGGGGGTGCAGATGTTTGGAGAGGATGAATAAATTTGCGGCCGAGCCTCGGGGTGAAGGCTTTCAGTCAACACTTTGAAAGCAGGAACAATGCGTGAAATTCAATTGAATTGAATGTCGAATGAAGTGCACCGCTGAAACATCAATTAATAAGGGACCACTTGGCGAGGGCTCCCTCGACCCTTAATAATTAAGGTTTCACGCAAGAGCAGAATATAACAATGTAAAGTTATCACTTTGCTACCGTGTTTTAAAATTGTAGAACGTTCATGACCCGTCCGATCTGTCGACGGGCTCATGACTGAGCCTCGTGGTGTTTTCTTCTGCTTCTATAACGTTTTGATTTCGATGAAAGATTTTGATTTATAAAGGGTTTTTAAATAAAAACGATATGATTTTAAAATGAAACAACCACAAATAAAAATAATGAAATTTATGCCAAATTTAAAAGAAAGAAAAACCATGTGAGGACCAACACAATCTACTTAAAATGTGTAAAATTTTGCCGATGCAATAAAAATTCACTGGAAGATTACAAAAAGTACAGATTTTAAACATTAATACAGCACAAATTAACGACACCACAAATAACGAATAAAAAACTTTTTTTATTATACTCCCATTTTCATAGAAACAGGTTTCGCGCCTACTCCACGGGCTCGAAAATTAAACAATATATAAATCGTTAAAATTTCGAAAAATCCAAAATTATGCTTATAATATTATTATTTTTTAAACGAAAATTTCTATTTCCTGACGTATCCTAGTGTAATGTTAGAAATTCGGATGAATTTCATTACACAGAAAAAGTATATTGCTTTCAAAAATTCCGTAAAATCAATTGTAGATTTGTCTGTGGAGATTTAGGGTAGGGGAATGAAAATGTCTTTGTACAGGCCGCATGGAAAGGTTGTTACAATGAATATATGAAGTGTGGCATGTAATTCAAATAAATACAACTTCCAAAAATTAGTAGGCATGGTATATTCTATCATGGGTGGAAATGGCGATTGTTACATTGTGTAAAGTGATCACTTAAGCCAACCATACGATATGTACACCCAAAAGACTTCTATACCAACTTTCCCATAAAAAAAACTACAGTTTCGTCTCTGTGAGACATCTATAATATACATTAATTGAAAATTTGTTAGATCATTTTTATCGTCGCCACGAGTCTGCCTGCAAGGTTTCAGCTGGATTGGATCACGGGAAAAGGGTTAAAAATCGATCCAAAGTTTTCTCGGCATACAAGCCAATAAGCAGACGCTACGAGTTAAAAGAAAGGGAGTTAAACAAATAATCTTTATGGAAACCGGACCAAACAGTTCGTAATTTCAAAACTAAATAACAAATTACCGGACAGACTAAAAAATGAAACGGGACAAAAATATAGAATAGTAGAAAAATTATTAAGTAAATACTACAATAAAAAATGAAATACGGTGATAACTCAATTATTTTTCATAATATTGTATTATACTATTTTTTAAGGACTGTTAAGGCGATCGTCTTCCAAAGTGAGCAAATTTCACAATTTTTTCTTATATCTTATCTTGCGTTTTTCATCCATTTTTGTATGGAAAGATATCATATTATAATTAACTCATCGGGTTCCATATATTTCAAATACGGAAATCTTAATAAAGTAACATAAACTAATTATTTAATCATTTAATAAATAACAAAACCTACGACGTTTTAAAAATGAAGAAAATTAATCCACTTTGTGGACCTTTTATGACTGTATGGCCTCGTGAGATATCAATTTTAAAAATTATTTTAAAGTGAACGATTGAAAGTAGAAATTTTTTATAATGTTTTTATCATTTAATTCATGAATTAATTTTTCATAATCGATATAAGGTACTGTAATGATGGTCCAACTTTTTGGAAAAAGTAAAAAAATAAAAAATAAAAATTAACAATAAGATGTGTTAAAAAAAATCAATTATTATTAGATCATGGTTGCTGAAACAATTTCGACTCATTATCAAGGGATGAACCGACCTATAAAGTATTGTGAACAAGCTCTGTTACAAATTTTTGCTACTAGCTACGAAACATACTGTATACCGCAATGTATTTTTGCGTATAAACTGCATTTACAATTTTGCCTGCTACAAGATGCCTGTAAAAATATTAGCTCGCTGTAACCCGTCAAAAATGGCTTCGCGTCTGGTTCGCATCTTTGTAGTCTTATATGTAGGGTATTTTTGACGGGTCATGGACATGCCATGATTGCAACGTCGCTGGGTTGCCGCCTTAGGGACTGCTCGCCCGGGGTTCAAGCGCCTTCTCCAGCCATTTAATTTCATTTTTTTAGCTGTGAAATCGAACGAATTTACGGACGTTTCACAAAGTTACGGACAGACAAAGAAATCATTCGAAACAAATTATTAATAAAAAATAACTAGCTATAACCCGTCAAAAATGACGGAACATTGGTTCGCATCTTTGCTTAGTCCTAGTATACACTTACAGCATCTTTTTGGCGGTCCACGGAGAGGTGGCCGTAACAACATGCGTGAAGCGGCCGGTTCGGTTTTGGTGACCCGGGGTACAAGCCCCATCTCCGGCCGTTTAATTTGTTTTTTTTTATCGTAAATTACGGACGGACTCACGACAGACGATGAAATTATTATGTATGATAAAAACAAAGAAATTAATGCTTATAACCACGTACAAACAGAACGATAATACATAGGTACACGGCAGTTTTCACTGACTTTTAGCTAATGACTAATAAAAATAACTTTTAACTATATAAAACTAATAACTTTTAACTATATAACTATAACTTTTAACTATATAACTTTATTTACTAATAACTTTTAACTATATAAAATCCTCGATTTGTTAACTATATAATCGTAGTTGATACTTGATCTCTCGTTTAACTTTCAGGCAAGAGTTATAAAAAAATAAAAGAGAGGAACTTGACGTCTTTTATTGTGCTGTACTCTGATAATTAAAAATGTCAGCACGACAGGGACCGCGTGATAGCTCCATCTATTAAAAGTAATTGGAAGCTGGAGGATCTAAAAGCTTTCGCCGTCAGGAGCTCGGGCCCTTTGTGCATTAAAGTATTTCCAAGATAATTGCATTTTATCGGACAATTTTTATCCCATATAATAATAATTTCTAATGTCCGAACATACCTTCCTATCCAATTGCATCTCGTTCCATTTTCAAAATAAGAATAATTTCAAAATTGTTCTTAAATAAAGTCAAAACATTGAATACATTATTTATTAAGGCCCCACGCCACTCTAAAATATTTTTTTTTCATTTTCTGAAAGATGCATTTATTAAGAATGCTCTCATCAAATGTTTTGAAGAAATTTGTAAAACTGACGGAGATACACCGATTTACGTGAAACCGGAAAGATAAACGGTTCGTATGTTGAATCAAAACTTCAGCAAAACTTTGAATGCGTTTTTCTCGAAACTACAGTTTTCAACCTCGTTGACAACATATTAAAAAAAACTATACATCCGACTTGCACGCGCCAAGTCTTAAACTGTTCGAAAATCCAATTCCTATGGCACCACGTAAAGATTTTTTTATAAAGGGCCCCTTTCTATTTTTTTTATGTATGAACGAAGAAAATTTTCAAAAAAAAAAAAAATATATATATATATTATAGTGGTGTGGTGGAAATAACTCCACAAAACCGAAGATGGGAGACATGTATGGATGAACCACGCCACGCCACGCCACGGGAGTATCGACCAACCAGGAGTCGTGGAAGGTCCTAGAAAGGTAGAAACTATCAACAGGATAAGAGCTGACCGCCGCTATCTCATATGCGTTTTCTCAGACACTATATTAAGGTCGCGCGTAAAAAAGATCTAACCACAGTTCCTCGATTCATTACTAATCAACTCAATCTACAAAACTACTCGTACAAAACTCTTTAATTCAGTAATAACCTTACCGTGGTCCCCGTCAGAGCAGTAACATCGCAACACATGGTGAGTATGAATACCATAAATAAATGAGGCATCTGAGCATCGTAACCACGTATTCACAGTCTTATACTGGGGACATACAGCAAGCCCTATAGTGGTATTGAAAGGAAATGATCAGAGATGGAGAGGCCTATCTCCACGAGGGTTGAGGAAACTCAACAGACCACAGCCCAAAGATTAGGTCGGAATTCAGCGCAACCAGTGAGTAGCCATGAAGTTTATTCCTCTTAGTAAAGTACAATCCCCCGCACTAGTAGCCATGACGTTTATTCTTCTTAGTATAGTATAATCCCCCGCATAAGTAGCCATGTAGTTTATTCCTCCTAGTATAGTATTATCCCCCGCACTAGTAGCCATGAATTTTATTCCTCCTAGTATAATTTAATCCCCCGCACTAGTAGTCACGAAGTTTATTCCTCCTAATATACTTTAATCCCCCGCACTAATAGCCATGAAGTTTTTTCCTCTTAGTATAGTATAATCCCCCGCACTAGCAGTCACGAGTTTATTCCTCTTAGTATACTATAGTCCCCCGCACTAATAGCCATGAAGTTTATTCCTCCTAGTATAGTTTAATCCCCCGCACTAGTAGTCACGAAGTTTATTCCTCCTAATATACTTTAATCCCCCGCATTAATAGCCATGAAGTTTATTCCTCTTAGTATAGTATAATCCCCCGCACTAGTAGCCATGACGTTTATTCCTCCTAGTATATTATAATCCCCCGCACTAGTAGCCATGAAGTTTATTCCTCCTAGTATACTATAATCGCCAGCACTCGCTGAACTAGCACAGCCCTAAAACTCCAAAACTTTCAAAATCGACAAAATATGTACACTTCAACGCACAATATCATTGTATTATTCTCGAAAAAACTCAAAGAATAAAATAAATATTTAAAAACGTTTTAAACAGTCGTGCTTTATTTGTCCCGTTCCCCCACCCTGTGTAATTAAATGGGATCTTGAGAATTTTATGAAATTTAGGTTGATTGCTTTTTTGGAGGCTTTCCGGCACAAGTCAACCCCAACCCAGGGGAGCCAGGGTGGGGAGAGGAGCGGAGGGGAGGAAAATATATTGAATCGGACGTGACGAAAATGCACGGCGACTAAAATTAAATCCCTTAATGTACAGCCAGGTAGACATTTTAATTAACATCCGGATGCTGAGATTATTAAGGGAGCCTTATTTATTGCATTTACTCATTTTTTTTTAAATCCTGTCAATATTAATATATTAACGTAATGAAAATTATTTTATTATTTTAAACACCTGGCGTTTTTTTTCTGAATTGCCTAGTAAGCATGATTCTCTTCCATACCCATTCAAAATCGTATTAATATTTAGTTCAATCCATCTTTACCAACGCTTGTAGTCTCTTTTCAAAAGGACTGCTTGTTCATTAGTGTCATCAGAGTAGAATTAGTTCCGAATTCAGAGTCAATACTAAGATGATTTAAAGGTTAAGGAACGCCTTGTAACTGTTATTTTGTACTGAAAATTACCTTTTTAAGGCGTACCTTAACTTATAAATCATCTTAGTATTGACTCTGAACTCGGGCCTTGGTGATTTCTGTATAGCTGTTCATTAACTGTTTGACAAATCAATGTGATTATATTTAATATGCATACCCATTTATTCTACTGTATTTCTTGTCCCCTTATACCAGCATACAATTGCTGTTTGGGGACATGATATTTATTTTTTTATTTTAATTAATAAAAATAGTTATATTCATTATCCATTACAACTTTTCATTTTCTTTTGTGATACTTTATGTATTGTTAATTTATTTTCATTATGTTATTTTCTGTACCTATTTTTAATTTTTATTATGTTTTAATTTTCTAATTTTATTCCATTATTTGTTTAATCCCAAGAAACTTCACATGTCATATTGAAATTAAAAAAAAACTGTTTAGACACATTATATATTAAACTGTGCAATGTTCACTTATACTTATATATGTACCTTTTAATAAGTGTCATTAAAATAAAAAAAATCACTTTAACTTAGAGTGCCATCACATTAGAATAAGTGATTCCTGTATAGTTGTTCATTAGAGTGCCATCACAGTAATGTGTAATCACAGTAGAATTAGTGATTCCTGTATAGTTGTTCAATAGAGTGTCATCATAGTAGAATCAGTGACTCCTGTAGGACACACGACAATTCCGTTCATAAGTTTGTCAATTCACTGAACTCAAAAATTATTATTCAAACTCATCAGTACAAAAGTAACCTGAACCTTTAGAATTTAGACCGTTAGAATTTACCAACAGGTGCCCAAATAGGCCACTTGAAGAAAAGTCTGCAATCTTTACGAGGTTATCTTACCTCCTCATTCCCTGGGCCTCCCGGATCATCTTGTTCCTCCTGTAGCTAGAGCTGGACCTGCCCCCGGCCCGGCCGCAGGAGAAGTTGGCCCTCAGCTTCACCTTGTCGATGCCGCGGATGACCACCTGGTTCTGGACGCGGTGGCCCACCTCGAGGTACTGTAACAAGCAACCACCTCGTTAAGGATACTGTAAAATATTTTAGAAACAGAAGACTATGTTTCTTGACAAATTTTTAATACGATTTTTTTTTGTATAATAAAACTTACTAGCAACTGAACAAAAAAAATCATTTTATACTTTCGTATATTCCAACAGAAATTCACACTTTGCAATGCAATATATCTGGATCCCTTCTCAAGAGACAATTAGACATTAAGAAATTATATACGTGGTGTAACAGAGCTAGTTCACATTACTTTTAAATGGTGGATGTCTGTACTAATTGGATGTAGTTATGCAGAAAGTATCAAACTCAAAAAACATAGAACTGATAAAATGGCGTATAAAAATTTGAACCTACGAAAACCTAATACGTCGATATTAAATTAATTACTGCATATTCTTTTGCATAGAACTCATTAGAGAGAGAGAATGATGTTTTTTTATGTTTTTATAGTGGAATTATAAGAAAAATCTTTTATTTACGAAGATATGACTATTATACAAAATGTCTAAATGTACGAAAAACACTACTTATTTTTTCTATGTGGATTATATGTTCTGTGAATTTGATAAAGATGAAGTAAAAAGTGTTATCTGAAGCGTAGAAAATATTCAAATACCTTACAGGTCTTCTATAAATTTTTTATCGTGTAACATTAGAATTAAAAAAAAATGAATAATGCGTCCACAATCCATACCGCATGGATGTTTTTGACCAACATTTTTGTATGTCAAGGATTTGTAAATTAGAATTTAAACCACTTATTTGAGTTTAAGAGTTAATTTAACGATGATAAACGTAATGTGGGTAAGAAAAATAATGAATTTGCATAAAACCATATCACTTAGCGCTTGGACGTTTTCAGCAAATAAAGATATCGTATTGAGCTATCCAAACCGATACACAACTAATTTTTAGAATTTTGTAGGTTGGATGCTTTCAACGTAACTACAATTATGGGTCGAAAATGCATAAGCAACCGTGACCTAATATCAATCGTTATAGAGATAGGCGACATCAAAGTTTACATTTTTTCCATATTTCTCACTAATTTTCTGCAAATACATGCGCTTTAATCAGAACGTGACATTTTGGATTACAGTGCTTTGGTCTAGGTTAACGATATCGAAATAAGAAAACGAGGACTGAAAATAAATTAATTGTTCGAAGAATATTTTTTCTTCTGAAAGAAGGCTTGAACTTTGTGGTGACATTATTATTAAAATAAAACACAAATCACTTTGTTTTCACCACTTTATTAGATTATACAATCTACATATTTCAAGAACAATGTTCTCTTCTTCAGAATTGTTTGTGTACTAAAATTGAAGAAGTTAAACCATGCAAGTGTTACTTTAGACGACATTCCATAATAATTAACACCTCCGACCCACCTCCCCTCACCCTCCCTTCACCCTAACACTTGCATGGTTTAACTTCTTCAACTTTAGTACACAAGCAATCCTGAAGAAGAGAACATTGTTCTCGAAACATATTGTATTATCTAATAAAGTGGTAAAAACAAAGTGATTTGTTTTATTTTTGAAAATAAATGCTTCCTAATAGCGATCGATGTAGGAAAATTCATGAGGAGACCGAGATCCACTATTGCAGAGCCGATTATGATGATAAAGATGACGATTAATTGGAAAATAATGTATTATTTCTGAAGACAATATATATATTTATTTTTCGACTGCAGTAAAAAAATATTTGTCCTCATTATGCATCGTATTTTAAGTATAACTGCAATGCGAAAAAACTTCCCCAGAAACTGCAAGGCGAAGAGCGCAAAAGTTTATCTCTGGTGTATTTAATTCTAGCTCCAAGATACGCCTTTAAGTTTTAAGTTCCGCCTTTTAACAGCTGCACGAACAGCTTCTGAATCTTTCAGCAGCGTGCGAAATAAGATGATAAAAATAAAGATAAAAGTATCATTGTCAAGGCGTACATAATCGATGTACAAATTATATTCTTCAATAAAAATCAGAAGATAAAAAAGTTTTTAGAGAAGCGCAGTCAGCATACGAAATTATAGAGTGATAAGATGTTTGTCCGGAGTGCCAGCCGATTGCCAGACAAGCCATCTACCCGACAGCCAATTGCCAGACAAGCCATCTACCCGACAACCGATGGCTCGATAAGCAATCTCCCCGACAGCCGATTGCCAGACAAGCCATCTACCCGAAAACCGATGGCTCGATAAGCAATCTCCCCGACAGCTGATTGCCGACAAGCCATCTACCCGACAGCTGATTGCCAGACAAGCCATCTACCCGACAGCCGATTGCCAGACAAGCCATCTACCCGACAGCCGATTGCCAGACAAGCCATCTACCCGACAGCCGATTGCCAGACAAGCCATCTACTTGACAGCCGATTACCAGACAAGCCATCTAACCGACAGCCGATTGCCAGACAAGCCATCTACCCGACAGCCGATTGCTAGACAAGCCATCTACCCGACAACCGATGGCTCGATAACCCAGCTCCCCGATAGCCGATTTCCGGACAAACCATCTTCCCGACAATCGATTGTCCGACAAGCCAACTTCTTGAATTCTTATTTATTTAAATTACAAGAAATGTAATAAATAGTAAAGTAACAAATATTTATTTTGTGTTACTGTGAAAATCTTCTCTGTTAATTAACATCAAACTGATAAATTTAAAATAGCCGCAGCATACGCTAATAATATTTTTCTATTCAACGCCATTGTAAATTGTTGTCAATAAAATACCACAGTTAGTCGAGAGTATAATTTACTCCCCATATCCACACACTCTTCCTGCCTCTGCTGAATCATCTCACACATAACGCGTCACGTGCCGACATAAAAAGATGCCTTTGGACGGGTGGCCATTTTCTCCCAAAACACACACAAACACACTAACCCGTCAAACATCCATAACTTATATTTTTCTGACGTGTTGGCTTCCAATTGAGTACCTGCGACTATGTATCCAGGCGCGCACATCTAAAGTACGTAGGTATTAATTTATATTGTAAAGTTAGGTTTCATGTATTACTATTAATATCTCTAAAGTTTGCATTCAATTTCAGTACTAAAATAACTAATAATTGTGTTATTTAAGTTTGCTCTCAACTTCGTATCAGATTGACTCGTAACTACGAAGTATTTTGAATATAATATGTATTCCATGTTGCGTGACGCAGACTACAAATCAAGAGCCGGATTTGAGGAACTCAAACCCTAAGCTAAGATTTAAATCCTCTTCAATTTATATTAGTGTGAGAGGCAAACAATTATTGAACTTTGTACTTTGAATGGTTTATATCGTGTACGTACTGAATTCTCAATTAAGTTTTTTAATTGCTTACGTACATATTTACAAGAGAACATATTTACATTTTCGAAAGTGCGAGTATTGTGAGTGCGTTATCGAATATGTAAATTTCTAAAAAGAAGCTTCAAAACATATAAAGGTTTGACGTTTACGAGTACTGAATGAAATGTGTGATCACTATAATAATGATTTTTTTTTGTTAATTTTGTAACATATTTTTCTGAGATTAATCTAGTACCTACATATTTTCTTAAGGAGGTGCGGCCGTGCGGCAAGAAACATCGAAAATTGTTTATTTGTTAATTTAGTTATTATGTTTAAAGTTATAAAAGATTTAATTCATTTATAATGACTGTAATTCGAATTAGATTTTTTATCACATTATTTATTAATCCAGAATTACTTAATAAAACTATAGCTGTCCGTCCATCGTAAATTCGTGTAAGGTCCGTAACTTCTTTATAGTATAAAAACATATTTTATCTTTTTTATTTTCTTTCTGTTTTATTATTTTTTTCTTCTTCTTCTTTTTCTTTCTATTTTTTTTAACCGACATGAAAAAGCACTGTCATTTTTGATGGGTTGTAGCTAGTTAAACATAAAATAAAGTTAAAACAGTAAAAAATGTTAAGCTTTTATTTTTATTTTAATATTAAATATATAATATTATTAAACAATTTTTATTAATCAATTACAAAAGACATACAGGAAAAATCAAATTAACGATAAAATATTTTAACTATCACCGGGACTCAGAACATTATACACTAGAATACGCCTAAAATATTTCAATTTTTAATTCCTTTTGTAAACCAGTTACTTTATACATTCAGAATAATTTTAATCAAAATATTCTGAACAATCGATCCACTCTCAAAAAGCGATTTGTGCCATTTAACAAGTCATAATTGAAGTGTTACTAAAAACGAATATATTTAATCGTATATTGACGTCATTTCCGTACAAATTTTTTGATACTATAGAATTTATCAGATAGGTGACACATATAGGCCAGTAGTAAAAACTAAGTCCTGATCAGCTCGATGCAAAATCTATTGGGATTATGAGATGCCCAAGCAAAAAATACGTGATCGAGGGTCTCCCGAGCCACACAAGGCAATGACAGTTCACTTCTGGAGATCTTTTTACTATTAAACCAGGGTTCGTAGGAATATTTGTCTGGATACTTTATAATAGCTGTCCCTTGTGCCCAAATTACATTATTCACATGAGTTGGAATTTCAGTTTCGTAAAAGTTTTCTAACTCTTGTGCTAGAAGAGAGACTTACACTTTTATATAATTACATATTTTGTATACAAATAAATAAGAAAATATTTACTAAAAAATTCTATTATACAAATAATTAAAGAAAATATTTTTAGAAAATTTGAGCTTTTCGGAGAGTTACAGCGGAAAAATGTATGTATTTATTATAGTTTTAATAGACTGGAATAAAATAAAACCTTCTATAATATTTATAGTTGTTGTTCGTTATAATTCATTTTTGTTCGTTGCAATTCGAAAAACCAATCGCACCGAAGGAGTTTGTCTATCGGCCCGATTCTGAAAATAACAATGTCTGGATCTTTAAGATCTTCATCCCAACACATAATAGACGATAATAAAAATTAAAAATAAACGAGACATAGCTTTACGTCGGTGTTTGTTTCTGTAAGTTTCTCCATGAGATAGATATAGAGGAAGGGAGAAAGATGCAAATTGTTATCTGTCAAATGTCAAGATGGGAAGATTTGAATACGCGGTAACGCCGAACGCGGTCATGACAAGTTTAGCCATGATATTTCATCTGAACGCTGTGGATGAAGAAATTAATACGCTTGTAAGAAACAATCTTTCTTGTATCATCTTTTAATACAGTGTATTTAAGCCGTAGAATTCCAAAATCCCCTCTGGACATTTTTAATTTTTATTATCGTCCATTAAGTATTGGGATAAAGATCTTAGAGATCCAGACATTGTTATTTTCAGAATACGGATGCATCTATGCGGAGAAACGACATGTTGATAAGTTAATTAGATTGATCAATTAATTAATCCCGTCTCGCTCGGGCACTAGGCGAGTGTCTAAACTTCCTACGTGTAGTCCCGCGGAAATCTTCGAGGGTAATCACCGTAAGGGTAGCCACCCTCTCGCGACAACTGGCCGCTCTCCCCCTGGGAAAGTGCATCGTAATTTCCCGGATGACAGACGGACGGGAACCGACAGACTCCGGGATAAATCAGACACGCGACCCGGCAGGAATTTTTATTACGTCGGCGCAGCGCCCGACGATGAAGAGGACGCGTAATTGGCTGGAGCGACTCCTCAAATTGAATCGGGGCCGACTGCAACAAATTGCGTCACTTTTGATGCGGAACATTCCTAATTCAGAAAAATTCATTCCGTTCTTATAAATCTACAAGAACGATTTGTGATCATTAAAATACAAGATTATTATTGTAATTGAAAATTGGATGTAGTTAAGCCTATCAAGGACCTCGAAATTATTCTGGACTATAAACTTACATTTAATGAACAAATAGATTTTATGGTTAATAAATCTTTAAAACTCTTAGGCTTTGTCAATAGAATGTCTTCTGATTTCACAAATACTTACACAATCAAAACTTTTTACTGTTCACTTGTCCGTCCTATCTTAGAATATGCCTCTGTGGTTTGGTCTCCCTTCTATACAAACCAAACAGGTCACATCGAATCCGTGCAACACCGTTTCTTAAGAAAAGTCATATGGATGATGGGCTTGGATAGATGAGACTACTCGTACAGTGAAATTGAGTCAATGTTAAAAATTTATAACCTCCAAAAACGTAGAGAAAACACTGACTTAATCACCATATTCAAAATATTAAACGGCCACACTGATGTGCCTTCTTTGCTGGGCCAAATAAAATTCAATTTCCCTTCCCGTAGACTCAGAAATAATGAACTGTTGTTCCATAGCCACCATAGAACCAATTATGGATTTCGTGCTCCCATGTCAGGGTTATGTCGTCTTATAAATTCAAGACAGGATCTGGACTTCTTTGGTGTAACTCTGTCCAGATTTATACAATCTCTGATTAGATAGTCCAGACCTTGTCTCCATCTTGTTAGTAATTTTCATTTGTCCTTGCTTTTGTATTTAAATTGCTATAATTTTTATTCTGATGTATTATATATATATAAACATATATATATCTTATATATATAATATATATATATATATATTTTTTTTTTTTAAATTAGCGATGCGAACACGGAATACGTGTCACATCAATATTCTTATTATTTTCAAACTAAGCTAAACGCTTGTGCTATGAAAATAGGACTAACTTCCTAGTCTGGGCTGAGATTCGAACCCGCGACCATTGGATCACGAGGCGAGTGTCCTAACCACAAGACCAACGAGCTACTATATTGTTCATGTTATGTATTATATTTTATTGGACTATGTCCGTTAATTTCAATATATAAAATAAATAAAGTAATATTCCGCCTTTTTTATCAATGAAGGAACTAAATCTTGAATCGGAATTCCTCACTCAGAATTCCTTGATTCTTCTGGCTTTTTATTGTCTTGTTACAATTAATGCAGAATCGCGACAACTAAAATAAAGGGTTTAAAAGTAGTGCGTGCTCTCGTGCTGGGCGCGTCTCTTTTAAACCCATTCACTCTCTCTATCTCTTTCATTCGCTCCGGCAGTTGTTCATCTGAATACATTATAATTATGATGAAAAATAAAATATATAATATCGAAATGAAACACATAAAAAGGTAATTCAGTAACCTAAAGGCCTTCATGAACAATACGAGGTGATTACTTGTGGGGTATAAAAGCAAAGGCAGCAATATCTAAAAAATAAACAAATGTTTTGAATGCAGTCACCGAGAATTACTTATTTAAAATGTAATAAATTCTAGATTTTATATATCTATCCTTTCCAAAATCATGTTTGCTATCAAATTATAGGGTATGTTTCCTATAAAATCTCGTATTCAGTAGGTACATTATTAATTAGTAAACCTCGATGATTGCATTAATTTTTTTTTGTATATTGCTGCCTTTGATTTTATACCCCATACTTGTTACTAGGCTAGCCACTACGTTACCATGGCCTGTGTTTCCGTAAAATATATTAGGTTGATACAAAATTATCAGCCGTTTTGTATATTGTATTGTATGTAATTAACGTCCTACGACAGTCACAGACCAAGTGACAATTGAGATGGCAGTGGACTACTAAAAGCGGTTTGTGCTTTAGCTAAAGAGCTTAACATGATACATATGCTAATGAATGCATGTATAATTAAGCAAAGTACCGTTAAAAATATATTCAGGAAAATAAAGTATTATTTTTATAAACATCAGCGTTAAAAAATGTATTCTAGGCATCCATCTAATTTCTGGCCAGATTTTAATAAAGTGTATGAATATTATTGTATTTATGATCAATCTAAATAAATACACCACTATACGGGTTTTAAGGTATTCAAAATATCGCTCCACAAAGTAATCATTACTTTTGTTTGTCTAACTTTTCGGGATAATTTTTTTCTAACGTTAGTGGTTCTGTTCGTTAGTGGTGACCTTTTTACGAGCCCGTGTCATATAGTTTGAGTCATCACTCATTCAAAAATTCCAAACATACTAACTAACCATCACGCCGTTTCCCCGCAGGGGTAGGCAGAGAGGATTGAACCCCACACTCTTCTATCCTGGCGCACCACTTTTGCTTCGGCCACATTCATACATCTTCTCATACACGTTCTACGGTTGTTGCGGCTTTTTAACAGGGCCATCCTCAAATACTTGTAGTACCTGATCGTGCCAGGTCTTTCGCGGACGCCCTCTATTCCTGTTGCCTTCAACATTCGCCTCATATATTTTCTTAACCATCCTTTCCTCGTTCATACGTTCCACATGACCAAACCATCTCAGCACTCCTTTCTTTATTCTATCTACCACACTACAGCCAGCATTGCATTCACTTCTAATTTTTTCATTCCTCACTCTATCGACCAAAAATTTTCCACACAAGCGTCTTAGTGACCGCATTTCCACCGCATTTAGTCTATTCAGTCCAAACATTGGTCGAGTTATAGTCATTTTAAGAGTCATTTTAAGCTGGCGGTGTAGGAAAATTGTTCTTTGCGTTTTTCTCGAAATTACCTTAATCGGACTGGTGAAAAAAATAACTCAAAAACTTTTAGAACGATATTGTTAAAATTTCACATGTTACTAACAACATCATCTATGACGAAGCACACGATTTTTTTATACAAATCGCCGTTTGCTTATTATAATTTATAATTTTATTATGATTTTTTTATTATGATTTTATTATGATTTTTTTATTATGATTTTATTATGATTTTTATTATGATTTTTTTAAGAAAAAATGTAAATTATTTTCAAATTAACCTCATTTGCACAGAAAAATCATTATTTAACAAGAAATAATTAACTTTCCATTTCAATCAAATCCTGGCACATGATTATCTCCACTAGCTGCGCATGTCGTGAAAAAGGATAACTCGGTCATTTTAAAATTTTAAAAATAATTTACATGTAAAAATATTTACCAATGTATGTCGTACACAATTGTAACAAAACTTTTTTTCTTCGCAATACTTATATCAATTTTTATTTTTATTTCAATGTAGTTTTTGGTGCCTCAAAGTGGTATAACACCTTTATATTAATTAACACAGGTTTAAAATTTTTACATTTTAGCTATAAGATCCCACAGATAAATAATCTAAAAATACTTGAAATTAGGAAAAATGTTAATATTAATTCAAATTTTATAAATAAACAGAATTTTTTTCTGCATAACTAAATATAGAATATTTTTCCACTTAACATTCCATCCTCTCCAGATGACCCATAATAATTAACACCCCCCCTCCCCTACACCGTACCACATTGGCATGGTTTACTTTTTCAATTTTTAGAAAACCAATAATCCTGAAGAAGAGAACTTTGTTCTCGAAACATATAGATTGTTTTTTATACTAATATTATAAAGAGGAAAGATTTGATTGTGTGTTTGAATTGAATAGGCTCCGAAACTACTGGACCGATTTGAAAAATTCTTTCACATTTGGAATCATACATTATCCCCGATGAACATAGGCTATAGAATATTTTCAAAAAAGGTAGAAATCCGTATGAAAACTTCCATAATGTAACCCAACGTTTGAAAAAAATATCAAAAAAAAACTTATATTAGGTCCTTACATATGAAATTGGCGTTTTGCCGTACTGGCAAATTTGATCTCAAATATCTTCTCTTTGGTTAGGAATTCCAAATCCAAATTTATACAGCTATTTACTCATGTATTTGTGTTTTGAAAATTATAATTCATTTGTTTTTTCCTCAATTGTTTTTTTCTTTGCGTCACTCAGTTTACAAAATGAAAAACTTGAAATATCGCGTTATTTACGAGTACGAGTTCCACCGTGGCACCAGTGCTGCAGAAACGGCTCGAAGGATTAATGATGTGTATGGCGACGGTGCCGCAAAAGAAAACACAGTGCGTTTTTGGTTCCAACGTTTTCGTTCTGGAAATTTCGACCTGCAGAACAAGCCCCGTGGACGGCCGGAGACCAAAGTTGATAATGAAGAATTGAAGCTATTGTGGAAGCGGATCCATCGCAAACCACATCCGAGTTAGCTGCAGGCTGCGGTGTTAGTGATAAAACTGTTTTAATCCACTTGAAGCAAATTGGTAAGGTGAAAAAGCTTGAAAGGTGGGTTACCTCACGAATTGAGTGAAGCAAATCAACAAACGCGCGTTGACTGCTGCGTTGCATTACTCAACCGGCACAATAATGAAGGGATTTTAAATCGAATCATTACCTGTGATGAAAAGTGGATCCTGTACGATAATCGGAAGTGCTCATCGCAATGGCTGAACCCTGCCGAACCAGCCAAACCATGCCCCAAGCGAAAATTGACTCCAAAAAAGTTACTTGTGAGCGTTTGGTGGACTAGTGCTGGTGTCGTTCACTACAGCTTTCGTAAATCTGGCCAGACGATTACGGCAGATGTCTATTGTCAGCAACTGCAAACCATGATGGAAAAGCTAGCTGCTAAACAATCGAGGCTGGGTAATCGCTCTAGGCCACTGCTGCTTCATGATAACGCTAGACCACACACTGCACAACAGATGGCTACCAAATTAGAGGAGCTTCAATTGGAATGTCTAAGACATCCACCGTACTCTCCGGACCTTGCCCCAACAGATTACCATTTTTTTCGAAATTTGGATAACTTCTTGCAAAGGAAAAAATTCAACTCCGATGGGGCAGTCCAAACCGCCTTCAAAGATTTTGTTGATTCCCGTCCGAATGGTTTTTTTAGTAAAGGGATCGATGAACTACCTATGAGATGGCAAAAGTGCATGGATAGCAATGGTATATACTTTGATTAAATAAATATATTATAATAAAAAAAATCGGCCTTATGTTCTTCCCATACTAAACGCCAATTTCATATGTAAGGACCTAATATATCGCGTACGCTGCGGAAATTTTTGACAATAGAGCAAAGTGATGTACTACAGTTTTATAGAGGACATTAATATCTTCAAAAAAGTCTGCGATACCATATATCTAAGTATTACAGTTATGTTACAATAACTTATGTTAACATTAAATGGAAATATTGTTTTTTAGAGAACATGGGAACCTTTTTTTTCCCTCACAAACTTATTTTTTACTTAATCCTTAACCCGTGCAACGCCGGGTACGACCAGCTAGTATCTAATAAAGTGGTGAAAACAAAGTGATTTGTGTTTTATTTTAATAATAATTTCACCACAAAGTTCAAGTCGTCAAACAGAAGAAAAAATATTCTTCAAACAGTTAAAAAGGTGGTTCGATTCCCAGAAATTTCGTGTAAAATGTCGCCATAGTAATTTGAATCGATATATTTCAATGCAGTCCGGGAGACGTGGCAAAGTAGCGTAACCACCGAACGGTGCAAAATATTATTCAAGTGGCTGACGGTACAGTGGCGGTCAGAAATCGTGAATCACACTCGACGTCAGAAGCAGTCATCCCAAACACGGCCCGGGCGATGTACAGTGCCGGGCGTAACTGACGGGAGCCAGCGGTTTGTGAGTGTGTAGCTCCATTTGTTTGTGCAGATCGATATGCAAGTCAAACGAACCACAGGGCGGTTTCATAAACTGGAAGTAGCAGTTAGGCAATTGGCCACCTCCCAATGTCCGCCAATTTTCGTGCGATTGCATTTTTTTTTTAAACTGGCAATGGCAATACTGCGCACTGCATACGGCGTTTTTGAAGCAATGTACATTCTAACCTGTACATAATATTGATGTATTTCGCCTTAGATTGACTTGAATAACATCTAAATGTATTTTAAAATAATTTGTACACCTCATTTTTTTAAATAAAAAAACTAATCCATAAAAACCAAGTTTTTATTATACTCCCTTTCTCATTGAATCAGGTTTCGCGCCTACTGCACGCGTCGGGGTCGTTACTCACTTGTATTGATTCCAATTTGAAAAAAAAAACATTAAAATTTCGAAAAATCCAAAATTATAAATTAGTAACATCATTTTTATCGTCGCCACGAGTCTGCCTGCAAAGTTTCTGCTCGATTGGATCACGAGAAAAGGGTTAAAAATAGATTCAAAGTTTTTCCGGCAGACAAAAAACCGCAGACGCTACGAGTTAAAAGAAAGGGAGTAAAAACATCAATTTGATTCATTTTTGAAGCTGGCAATGGAAACACGATGCATTACTCGACGAGTTTTAGGTGCAATCATAATATAGATGATACCAAGAATTAGCACAAGAAACAATGTGCCACAATCTATTCTTTCTATATATCTAATCTTTTCAATATTAATTTTGACAACTCTTCATATTCATTATTCTCATCCATCTTCACGAACTTAATTTATTATCACTGACATTAATAATTTTTTTTAATATTATTTTATAAATACCGACAACCTGGTATATAAATATGCAAAAAAATTACTTATACACCAATACAACAAAAAAATCGAGCGAGCCTTTCAGTAGTCGCAAATGACGTGTAACATCTTTTTTCTCCCTTTATATTAACTCGTGGCGTCTGCTTGCTTGCCGTCAACAAAAACTTTGGATCGATTTTTGACCCTTTTCCCGTGATCCTATCGAGCTGAAACTTGGCAAGCAGACTCGTGGCGACGATCAAGAAGATCTATCAAATTTTCGTTAAAAAAATAATAATTATAGTATAATTTCGGATTTTTCAAATTGGAATCACTAGAAAAGTTTGATTAGCAACGGCGCTGCGGCCCGATAACGTGGCGGAATATTTTCTAAATTTGAATTACTCACATCACTACGAATTTCGAAAATTTACAAAACAATTGGTTCACAGATGACAGCAAAATTGTGTTTTTTGGGAAAAACCAAATAATAATTTATTTCTTTTAGATTTGTGCTTAGTTTTTAATAATTCTACATTATTCAACTCTGATTCTGACTAAATCATTTGACGCTGGAAATTCATAAGGTACGATATTGATGATAATTGAATCTATCAAAATCTTGACATCTCAAAACATCCGACATTTTAGAAATATATTAAATTTCTGTAAGTTTAGTGTTATGTTATATGTTTCAATTCGTCTTTAATTATTGTTATATTTTACAAAGAAAGGGAGTGTAGTAAAAACTTGGTTTTTATGGATTACTTTTTTTCCATATAAGGTCCTTGATTTATTGAATTTTCTCATATATTTACGTACGTATTACGAGTGCCTAAGTGTTTCCAATTTAATCTAAAACGTCCAGAGTGTTACGAAATCCTCGATAATGTGCAGCACCTATAATTTAAGAATCTAGGGACATTATTTTCAATCAAGTTGTACGAAGCTGGCTATCGAACTTATCCGATAAAATCAAAGTACACAATGAGGAAAGCAATCAGTAATTTAGAACGCGTGTCGACTTCGTTTTGTGAAGAGTTATATTGAACGAAAGCCGCTGCTAATTATTTTATCACTAGTTGTTACCCGTCAAAAATGACGTTACTTCATGCCGGTTCCTAAAGAATATATATTTACTTATTTATAGCCGGCAGCCATGAAATAGTAATAACGACTTTTATCAAAATAATTGAACTTTTTTTACATTTCCCCTGCCGGCAAATAATGGTACTATTTTAAACCCTAGCGATTGTGCTGGGCAGAACATGAAATGATTCGCGTCTTTTCTAAGCCCTAGTATATATTAATAGTATATTTTTGTCGGTCCACGGAGAGGCGGCGGTAGCAACACGCGTTAAGCGGCCGGTTTGGGTTTGCTGGGCCGGGGTTCAAGCCCCATTTTCGGTCGTTTAATTTGGTTTTGAGCCATGAATTCGAACGAAATTACGGACGGGCAGACAGAGAACGAAATCGTTGTTTGATTGTTATTCACAATCATCATTTAGTTTTAGTCTAGATATATATTAATTCTTATATTAGATTAAAAAAGTTATAAAATATTTAAATCATCACAAATATTGAAAATTTCAATTATTTACCCAATATATGTCAATCATCAATTTATCGTGAAAAACATTAATTTAGAAATTTTCTTTTGATTAATTGCCAATTCGTTTCATCAAAATAACCGGAGAAATTGTCGACGAATTTTTTTCGACAAATTGATCTCAACGAAATTAATATTAATCCTGAGAGGTAATTTATTTAAAAAGTGAAGTGAAAAACTGTCCTGTCACACACAAAGGTGTGAGTGGCAGGACATTGACATCTTCGCTTTGTTGGAAAATTTACTTAGATACGAGTACAGTAGCCGGCAAACATCTTGAAATTTTACGGCGTAGTGGGGGGAAGTTTGCGCATATACCTTTCCACCAAAGAGACGCAAATTTTGCCTTCTGCGCATTCCCCCACTACGTCAAAGAATTTCAAGAAGTTTGCCGGCAACTGTACCCATATATCGAATGTATCAGACCTAGTCCGCTATATTTCATAGGTGTATGTATATCTGCCTTTTGTCTTCTTAAGGCCGCATACAGCAAGTTGGATTATATTTGGCTTAAACCTAAATTCTAAGCGTAATTTTTGTCACTAAAATCATTTTTTACAAGATGCCCAATTACAGAAGCAAAACACATCACAAAACACCCAGGCCTACATCGGATTAACTGTGACCTCACCGGGAATCGAACCCGGAGCCTTCGGTGTTAGAAACTAGTGTCATGCCTACTGGGCTACGAGGGCCGCACATTTTTTTTATTCGATTTTTTATTTTATTTATTTACTTGCTGTACCCGGCCACGCGTTGCTGTGGCTCAGTCTGGTATTTGATATTTAGTAAAGCGTGTGTTGCTTTTACGTCAAATAGATGTTTTTGAAAAAAAATGTGTTTTTACCTGTCACAGGTGCGAAATCTATATTATAATAGTAGGTATATAAAAACATATTAGGTATATAGAAACGTGCGCGTATTCGAATGCAACGTTGTGTCAAAAGTTCAAGTCAATCGACTGACTGCTTTTCGAGTATTGCAAGCACAAACGTGGGAATTCTGACGCTGGTCAAAACGCGTGGGGAAACGGGTCGTTGACCCCACATATATATTAATAATTTAAGTATTATAAAAGATCAAATTAACTTTGTAAACAGCCCCTTAATCTTAAATAAAGTCTTAAACCTTAACTAGGTATTTTATGCCTACGTACTTTGTAGCCATGCCCCCTCCAACCCCCTCCCACCATAACTAATCTGTCCATACATAACATACATTATAGTACACTCATTGTTTTGAAGAAGAGAGCGTCGCTCCCGAAACATCTTCAATTTTTAAAACAAAATTTAAGTGGTTAATACGAAGTTTTAATTTATTTATTAAAATTAATTATTTAAAAATGAAATAAAATACCGATTTATCGTTTCTGAAAAACGTTATTTTAAATTTTATATGAAATTAAATTTATTAGAGAACGGTTTTTGCATTGCATATACCTACCTACCTTGTGATTAGATAGGTGTCGCGTAGTAACGCAACTCACAAAGGAGCCCTTTACCTGCCTGGCGGGACGTGAAAGGACATATTTTAATTTTCGAACGTGCGCGTGTTGTGGCTTTTCGAACACATGAATTTCTAAAAAGTGTCAAAGCTTTTATGAGCATGATGTATTTGTTTGCCTTTTTCATCGCGTACGCTTCGGTGATTTCTCTAATAACTTTTTCTGACGCAGGGAGGGGATACGAATATTAGGTTACCTACTCAAAAATATAATTATTTATTTATTTATGATTCATCCCCCCTGAATTAGCTTTTACATAATGTGAAAAATAAAGTGTTCAAAGCATAGGTACATAAGCACGAAATTACAAAATGATTTAAAGAATAATAAAAAGATAAATGCAATATATGCATAAGAAAATGAAAAATTAAAGAATATTAGAAGGTAGATACAATAAATAATAGATTGAGATAAAGTATGTAGGCAAACTTTAAAATAAAATGGAAGTTGAGTAGGTTTTCTTCTGTTTGTGTATAATTTTCGTGCTTCAAATATATCAACAGAGCAGTATTGATTGCCTAGGCGGTGCAATCTATGTATAGGTAAAATCATAATCATCATAATTCACTCTGTATGCATAGGTACATCGGACATCCTGGACACCAGGCATTACCATGTGGAAAAAAAGCTTTTACACATTTTTTTTTAATGTACAGAAGATTAAAAATGTATGAGAGATGCCAGAAAATATGAAGAATGAAAGTAAGCCGAATAAATTTAAAAATAAATGTTAGAATTATTGTAAAAATAATTCAGTTTTGTAGATAATAGGATGTATAGATTTTGTAGATAATGGTATGAAAATAATATATGGTAAGAGTATTATTGTATGATGTATTATTATTATTATTTATTTCTTAAGTTACTTAATATTACATTCTATATTAACTAGTATTTAACACTTTACATTCTTAAATCTATTACTAATATACTATCCATAATAACTTAATAACTTACATATTTACATTTACATCTAATCTAATCTATGGTACAATCTATAATTAAGAATAAATCTTATGCTCTACAATTCTATACTATTTTTACAGTAATTATAGCATTTGTTTTTAAATATATTCATCTTATTTATATTCTTTGTGCTTTCTGGCATCTCATCGTATATTTTTACACCTCTGTACATTAGATAATTCTGTATATTCTGTGGTAATCTTATTCTATTCCTATTTCTGGTGTTATATGTATGTACATCACTATTTGCAGTAATTTTGTTCAAAAAATATTTTGGCATGCATACTGCATACATTAAGAAAAGTAAATCTGAATTAGTAATACTAATTAAAAATATAATATTTCGGAAAGATACGGCAGATACGGTGTACACTCGGATTTAGGAAAAATGTTTTTCAATAGAAATAATAGTTAGTTTCGGATAGTTAGTAGATTATCATAAAATTCAGTCAATTTCTATTTGCTATTAGATGAGGACCTCCCCAAAAGTGTCATGCTTTTCATTATCTACTGACAGAAGCGCCATGTATTTTCACAGAACTCGCTGATTTCGTCATTCGAGCGGATCTTAGGAAGGCCTGTCGGCTTCTGATTAGATGGAAATACAAATAATGAATTGAATTAGTACTGACAGAATGAGGTTAAGTTACGGGTGAAAAATTAATCTTGAGTTATAAAAATGTTACTGCTATTCAGAATCTTCTGTGTGTAGTTTTCTGAGATATTCTATGATATGACCTCAGGCCGCATGATAACTACACACATAAGTTAAGTTATTTAAGGATAGAGTTAGTGAGTGTAATATTGTCAAGCAAATTAATACCCCAGTTGAAATTTCTTTTCATTTCTAAGCTTCCGAATTTATTCAATTTATTATCTTTTCGCGCGACGGGTTGGAGAAGTTTAATGGTGCATTAATGAAAAGAATGATGCGTTTCGCGAATTCAGATAACTTATTACTAGTTAGACAACGACGATGCTTTGTCTTATCTTAATATTTCTGGAAGTTATTTAATATTATTTACAATTTATTTATCTATAAGACACTTTTCTAGTCTATATGTTATACTTAATATTATTTACAATTTATTTAGTTTTAATACACATTTTATTGTTTTTTTTTAATCGTAAATTTTGTATTACGCAAAAACTATTATTATCGAACTATTTATTGATTTGCGAAATTTTTTTTTCTGAATTTTATCTACAATTTATTTTATCATTAAAACATTATTTATTTCTATTCGTCTTAAAAAGTTTTCTTATTCCTAATATTGTATTTAGTGATTTGTGTTAGTCTGAATATTATTCTCAATTTATTTTACCATTTCTTAATTTTATTATTAATTAACCGTAAAAAGTGTATTATGTAAATATATCATATTCAAATGTTCACAAAATATTCTTACTTTGTACTTTAATGTCATTAATAATCTATTAGAGTCATGTATGACCTATTGAAGGTCTGTTTGTTAAAAAAAGAGTGTGAGCGACGTATTCACTATTACAATTTCCGTATGAAATTTCGTAAACTCAGTACCTAATCAATTATATTAATTTGTATTTCTACCTAATTCGCGTAAAAATTCAATATTTGAAATAATTAATTTAATTTAACGAGTATCATTCATTCTGTTTCCATTGCAGCGAACCACTAACCGTATCGGTAATCTGTATGTGCTTCAAATAAAAAAACTAAAATGAAATTACATCGAAAGTCCAGCGCCCAGTTTAATTGCAAAGTGCAAACATTCGTTCGGTACGATACCTAATCACCGCAAATACCGCCCGCCCGTCCCTAGTAGGGGATGAAAAATGGACGAGTCTCTCGCCCCCGGTGCTGGGAGGGGAGGGTTCGTTAGAAAAGTTCCTAATTGATCGAGAATAAGACGGAAGGATGGACCGATACGTTTGAGCCTTAATAGAATCGTGCAAAAAATATGTGATTGATTTCAAAGTCCGTGGAACGGACAGGGTTGAGCCATGTAAAAAATGAGAACATAACATGACCACTATGAGCGGCGCGTGTCCACAATAAATCAGCCGCTACATACAGAAAATTGCATTGGAGACGAGGCGTGTATGCCGCTACTGAAAATCGGGTTGCCGTTTGGAGCGCGCGCAAGTCAGTGCCCAGCGGCTGTTGCCGCGACTGGAGGGGGGCCGCGCGCGCATACTGCTTCCAACTAGCTGTAGAACAACATCGCCCGGACACTAGACCGGAGATTGGCCCTTTGTTGAATGAATATGAAAAATGCAGCCTGTTTGGCTGCCGATGTTATTTCCAGCTACAAGTGTCGATACAAATATGTGTGGAATTTGTATATGTTATGAAAATATTTTTAAAATATGTTGATGTCTTGTAGGAAGCAGCGCTTGGCGCCCTTTTTTGTATGCAATATTGTCATGTGCATTATGTTGAATCTCTGATGAGAAAAATGTATTGGAATTTTATGAATTTTTATGAATAAAATGGAAATAAATAATTTTTTATTTGGCACCTATTGGTGCGTGGACAAAGGTTAGAAGTTTGAGCCGAAGGGATTCTTCCGCGATGTAACGCCCCAAAGTAAAGTATGTGTGTGGCACGCGGTACCCGCGATGTTCGCCAACACTAAATGGGCATGAGTGTGGCACGCAATATTCGCCAACACGGGAGACGAGTCTCGCTGCAGAGGGTCTCGTCTCTTTCTTTCCGCCGTTGAATCCGCCGACGGGCAAATAAATGTTTTTTGAATATTCAGAGATTTTACAAACTTACCTGACCGGCTATAACTTCTAACGCCTAGTACTCAAATTCCGAGCCCCCGTCTGAGATGCGTATATGGGATACCCTCCACGGGGGCCCGAAGGCCTGCACCGGGCGCCATCGTGGAGATGGTCAGCATGAAATGAATGAGTACTGGAAGACCGTGAGAAAAATTTTGTATTTTTCTCGATTTGGAAACGGTAGACGCCTGTTTGCGGGCCCACGTCGCGGTAAGCTCGCGCACACGGCTCGCCGTGGAGAATATTAAAAAGTTGAATTTTTATCGACAATCAGAGCGGCTTACCGTGGACGAATTCCTACTTATGTAGTGTCATTGCATTCCTTATCTGAATGCCTGTCTGGAAAATGTATTTTTATACATGTGGAATGATATAGGCGCGCCTGAGAGTGAAATAAAGAAATTGGTTTTTGGCGCTTTTTTGAATGCCTATAACTCAGTAAATATTTACCTGAAATATTTGGAATTACTGTTAAAATGAGCGCTTGCATGCGCAAATTACATTTGTCATAGCAAAACTTGTAAAACTGCTGTTTTTGATTTTTTATGAATTTTTGAAAAATTGAGCCGTTTGTGGCGAATTTAATTTTAGTTTTTTGGGCCTTGTATGACCCAGCCCGTCCAAATAACTGTGTTATTATCATCTGCTAGGTCTGTTATTACAAAATAACACAGTATTAGTCTCTTGGGAGCTAAAATGCATTTTTTATGAATTAATTTGTATCTGTCATATGAAATCTGCCGCGCGGTGAAATTGTGCAACCGCGAATGACGTAGTTCACCGCTCGGCCGCTGGGAGCGCTGCGGCGCCTTCCCAGAATTACGCAATCTCATTGGTTTCTGTAATATGCTATGACGCAATCTTGTGAAATTTTGAATTTTGTATAAATAAAATGCATTTTTTGAGCGGGTACCACTGATACGCCACGCGTCGGTACGAGAACCGCTATTTGGACAATCTTCTTGCTGCCTTTTCTTTCTGACCCTGCTTACCTACTTTGGACTCTGCTTTCTTGGATTTTTGTGACCACTGCTTTCTGACTTGGACTTCGCTTCGGATTTTTTCTTCGACTTTAATACGATAAAAGCACTACTTCGGCGTTTGACTTCTGGCATATCCACGGACTACGAGCTTCACTGCAAATTCTGGTGGCGATCTCTGCCCCACCAGCGAAGACTACTGAGCCGCATAAAAAAGGTGTTCCCATCCGGAACACTGACTATCCCACAAAATACACGAAATCACACCAAAGACCGTAAAAATTCTGATGTACCAAGCATACGTCAAGAGTAGAATAGGATATTTGATACCCTTCTGGGGAACCGGAAACAAAACTAACCTAAACAGACTCCAACGACAGCAAAACAAAATACTAAAAATGGTCTATGATCTGAAATACCGGACACCAACTGAAACTGTATATCATATAACACAACAATTAAACATCGAAAGCATGACAAAAATCGAAACACTTAAAATCATTCACAGACTAGCAATTGGCGAAATACAAGACGAAGACATAAAATTACACAAAATACATGAAAAACATCAACACAACACTAGAATGGCTCAAAACTATCACATCACACACGCCAAAACAAAAACAGGACAATCCCGACTAATTTGCAACGGATTAAAACTATACAATGACCTGCCACAACAGACCAAACGACTGACCACTGACAAATTCAAAACAGATGTGGCAAAAATGTTAAAACTCGGCAAACTATAAAAAAATGACTTTGAATCTAAATCATATTATTATTATTTCTTATATTGAATCATTTAAAAATGTTATCTATAAACCTTTTAGGTTTCCATTATATTTTAAATTTGTTTTAAGATAGACCCCACCTAGTTATTCCGTATCAAACCTATTACCAATTTCGCTAAAGATTTGTATACAGTTTTCGTGATGCGTGTCGGATCATAGTTAATGAATTATGAATTTACCATGTGAACCACAACATTATTCCTGCCAGCATCTGTCTGGCGTTGGTTTCCGACTGAAATAATTAAAATGAACAAGATTCGTGATAAAACTATATCCCTCCGCTTTCAGTGAATTGTTTAACACGTCTTCACGTGACTATGCATAAATTATTGTGTTCAATTGAAGCAACGAAACGTTTTTTGAATAATTCACCTTGTCAAAACTCTGATAACATCTGCAATGTGTCTTTAGTCTTTAGTGTTAGGTACATTGGCCATCTTCATGTACTGCTGGATGCTGGTTCCCCGTGACTTCGGTTAGATCACTCCCTTCGGTCCTCCAAAAATACATATTTATTTGATGTAAGAAGTAGGATGTAATCCCAGCCCAATATTAATAATTTCGTTGTGTCTGTTTGTCTGTAACTTCTTTAATAAAAACATTTTTTTTTATAAAACCTTTTTTCTTTTTTGTAAGAAATGGTATATAATCCCAATAATAATAATATCATTGTTCGTCTGTCTGTCCGTAACTTTCTGTAAAGTCCGTAAATTCTTTAAAAAAATCTTTTTTCTTTTTTAATAAAAATCTATTCTTTAGGGTACGAACATGCCAAAGATGCCTCACTGCGATACCTCGCGGTCGCGGTTTCAGCTCGCTACCTCGATGTCGATACTCGCTGTTTACATGGATGGCGGTGCGAACATGTCGGTTCAGTCGCACCTCGATGTCGATACTCGCTATTTGTTGTGGTGATTTTTCTCCCGCTTATCCCACAAAGCAGGAATATTAAAAATCAAAGCAATTAGCACCTCCTTATCCATAATTCAATTCACAGTATTTATCAAGTAAAAACAGTTTAAAAGATAACTATAGCGATCGTGACATGAGCAATACGGGATTAATGACAGATGACAGATCCATTTGTTTTTACATCGCGGTCGACAGCGAGCAGCGATGTGATCTGGATCGTGATTGGACAGATTCGCTAGGCTGAGGCGAATATGACCAATCACGAGCCAGAACACATCGCTGCTCGCGGTCGACCGCGATGTGAAAACAAAATATTTTGTTATCACGAAAGCATCGAGCTAAACCTCCATGTAGGCCGCGATGTATCGCAGTGAGGTATCTTTCGGCATGTGCGTGCGTATCTACTAGCGTGTATTTGTTTTACATGGAGGTGACATCGAGATAGCGAGCTAAACCGCGACCGCGAGGTATCGCAGTGAAGCATCTTTGGCATGTTCGTACCCTTAGGAACCGACATACAAAAGTACCGTCAATTTTGACAAATTAGGAATCTATGGAAAAATTATTTGTTAGGTTGAGATAGCATGGGTTATAGATTCAGTAGTGATGTATTTATTATACGTAGTACATGATCGTGTAAAACTGCGGTGACCAGATAAATGTGTGCACAGAAAACCGAATATCTATTCCCAAAATAACTTTGTGATAACATTATTATTAATAAAAAGAATACTTTCTTTAAAACCACTATTAACTTGTTTCGGGGCCAATGGTTCCTTCGTTCCATCCTTACAAAGGAACCGCGAATTAAATTCACATGCATGCATCGCCTTGGAAATAAGTTCTCGAAATTCATTGACATCTTTCATTGTTAGAACATACCCGAACTAATGAATTAGTATGTGCCAGTAGAATTGAGTACAGTTTAATAGACTTTTTTTTTTGTTCTCTTGAATTAGTACTATTCTGAATTTGCATTTTATTTATTCTTTATTTTTGCTTTGTTATTATTTTGTTAAAAGTTTTAATTATTACTGTTTACTTTTATACGAATCATTGTTTGTATATATTTATTTATTCATAAGTATTTTAATGATTGTATATTTCTTTTTTAAATACTTTTTTATTTCTATCTATTATTTTTTGGATTTATTTTATCTTCCTATCTTATTTATCTGGTGTATTGGTTTAATTATCTTTATTTTATTTTTTTATTGTCAAAGGTTTTTAACTTCTACTATTTATTCTTATACTAATTATTTTTTATATATATTTATTTAAAGCATGGAATGATTTTTCATTTCTCTTGAATATGTTTTATTTCTATTAATTTGTGGTTTATTTTATTATGTTTACTTTAA